>SNQJ01S0027354.1:0-11446 GCA_010110895.2 Picea sitchensis | reverse complement strand
AAAACTTAGCCATGATAAAAGTAATGTTAAATACCCTGCATATTCATGTATAAACCATCAACATCATGATGAGATCATCATTATCTAATTAAGAAATTCAATTGCATCTTAATCTATGAAAAGAAATTGTGTGAAAGGAAACTATACTATGTCTAGTTTAATCATTCAAGCAATGATAAGAAAATGACTGAAAACAGAAATTAAAAACATGATATTAAAAAGTGAATTGACAATTGCATTTAACCAATAACTAAGCAAGTGAAATCTATCTAAAACTGAAGTAAGCAAGCTATGATTCAAAAAATGGAAGAAAATCTATCCATCCATCAATATTTATCAGAAGAAACTCAAATTAAAACTATGCTCTGTTCTAATTAAAAATTTGTTCTAAGTTTGACTGTAAACATATAAAAGAAAGCACAATTTATCATCTAACTACATGCGGGGTTAGTATAGTTAGAGAGAGACTTTTTAATTGCACACGGAATTAGTAAAGAGACTTAAAGACTTGAAAGCCTTTTCTAATCTATAAAATTAACACATACTATCACAAATCATCATCTAACCTACAAAAAGAAGTAAAACAGTAAGCTGCAACAAACTAATTAATTAAATAAAAATATACATTCACAGGAAAATGAAAAGACAATTTAAATTAGAAAAATGCAAAATAGACATGAAGACAGTTATCAGACTATTGGTGGGCCCCCCAGGAAGTCGTGGTCACTCTCTAAAAGCACACCACGACCTCAGCATGCCAAATTCACCATAAAAATCCAAAAACGTAGTTTTGGCACTATTCTGGCAATGAAAAACTAGAAACAAAGCAAAATCATTTTTTTGGCAAATCTGATGCTTATGCTACTTGGTTGACAATCTAATGAGCATTCTATTGGTATTTATAAGCTTACAACCCAGGTGGTCTACCATAGGAGGGTCGAACCACCTCTAAATTCGGCAAATTACATTAAATGCATCAATAACTAACAAAACAAAGGAACCCAATAAGTGCCCTCTTTGGACAACTGAAATCGAGTTGTCTTGAGCTTAGTCGCTGGAAGGGGCGATGACAAACAAAACCCATGTGCTCGATTTGTCTACCACTGGCCGCCAATACCATAACCGCCAACTTGCCTTGCGTTTTTGTGCAATATTGGGTGCCGGAACGAGTGTCGGATCAAGTACCAGAACAAGTGCCGGATCAAGTGTCGGAACAAGTGTCGGACCAAGAAACATGGTGCATTTTTCTCTGTAATCGCAGAAAAACATGAATTAACTCTTGGAAACCATAAAATATGATAAATTAAACTTGATTGAATCACAAAACACGAATTATACGTACCTCATGCCGATTGTATCATTTTACCATAAAATTCTTCAAAAAGCTCCTTTGAAAGATAAAAAACGCATATATACATATGGAAAAAAGTGTATAATAACGTCATGAAGATGATCATATCTTGGGCCCAATAGTTTGCATATGGAAACCTGTGTTGATCCATCAGAGCGGAGAAGACCTCTTTTATCTTTATTTCTCGTTCCTTGTACTTGATTTGCTTGACACTTAAGGGTTGTAGGACTGCGAGAGCTCTGATCAGGTGTTCCATGAACTTATTTACTTGACCTGGAGTCATGCTTGAAATTTTCAAAATCTCTTCTTCCCATCTCGATTCTTGCTTTGTATGTCGCTTGACTATGTCATGCAAATCGGAGAAATCCTTCAGTGAACCAAACTTTGGTAGGTCAATTATTTTCATCTCTCGATTGATTTTCTCCCAACTTTTCTCGCACTCTCCCCATATTTCCTATATCTTCCGTTGAGGTTCCTCGACCATACATACCCAATATTCAACTGCTTTCTTGATTCAAGAGATGTTGCTAGCCATTAGCACTCGGAAGCCATGCTCTTCTATGTCTCGGCCTTTCTCCACTTCGTTGATGTAATCAATCTACTCCAAGGCCTTATGTGACTTCTCATACCATCTTTGTATGTCCTTACAGGTTTCCAGCCCCATGAGGGTATCTTCTTGAAAATTGTCTATGCAAGCAGTGAAGAGATTCCTTTCTCATGTGAATTGCGCATACGTTTCTCGGAACTCACTCTTCAGGGTTACAACTGCTTGTGTTGAATTCTGGTAATACTCGGCTTGATGGTGCAGATGGTCCAGCTCTTTCTTCATGGAGGCTATTTCTTTTTCTTCCCTTCTTTCCCTATCCAAAGTAGCATAGGTTATAGCCATACCTACTCCAATCAACTCAGTGATCTTAGCATTTTTGGTATCGAACATCGTCTCGTCTATGGTGATGAGAAGTTTGCTATCGAGCGTGAGTCTCCCTTTTTTGGTCGTTCTTCTCATCATAGCCTTCCTTTTTCTATCATAAGAGATCGCCTGTATATCGACGATTTCATCCACTAGTTCATGAATCTGTTTATCTCCCCAGGTCAAAGTGTTGCCTAAGACTCCTCCCATGTAGAAATGTTCTATGACTGGTTCTTGTAATTCCTTAGTAGGGGAGGTTTTTGTATGCTTTGCTGACTTGGCCTCCTATTGGTCGTCATCAGCTGACAGATTATTTTTCCAAGCTGGGGAGATAGGCAAAGAATCAACCTTAGCTGAGGGATCGGGTGTTGAATTGTTTATTTTTGGTTGTTGTGTTTCCTCTTCCTGTTCACTAGCACCCAAGTCATTCTTGGAGCTATCCTTCTGAAGTTGTGGTCACTTCGAGAGTACGTCTAGATTCATTCTCACCTTCCTGTGGATTTGGGATCAAAGCGTCAGAATATGCAGGAGATGTTTCCCCTGGTTCTTCCTCTTTTGTGATTGGTACCGGTGTTATGCGCGAGTCCTTCGAAATTTCCTCATCGTCATATATGGTAATTAAGTCTACGAGGACATTGGGCACACCCATCCCTCTTCATGCTCTTTTTATCCTCTGTTGAGCTATAGTGGTCACCGACTATCCTTCTTGTGGGAAAATAGAGCTAGGGTTTTCTTTATTGATGGCTTCCTCTGGGGGAGTTGTCTCTAATCCGTCTAACTCTTCTCTGTGACTTCTTGTGTTTGTTGGGGTAATCCTCAAAGGTTATATGAAAGGGTTAAGTGGCGGATTTTCTTTTGACCTTTGTATATCTCTTTGGGATTCTTCCAGTAATAGAATCCCCCTCCTTCGTGCCTTGTTGCTTCTACTTCTCTGTTTACGTCTCTTACCCTGAGAGATTCTTGAGTTGTCTTCTTTATTGTCTCAACTTATTCATCGATGGTCATTGCTTTGAATTTGGCCATATTCAAGTTATCCCTTCTCTGGAGTACTTCCTCCCAATATTGGGTGCCCTCAATGAATATTTCATCTACAAAACTATCCTCAACATACGACCAATAGGAGGATACCTGTGTTGTGTGTTGGGGAACTAAAATCTTTGGATTGTACTGGCGAAAGTGGCCTGTGTGAAACTGGTACTCGAGTTGATCCAATCCTTCCCATTTCTCATGTGTAGTGTCTCTAACCATAGAAAATACTATGTGAAAACCATAGGAAATGAAATATCTCTTCTTGTCTTTGACCAAGGAGGGGTTATGTCCTTGCAATATAGTATGGTAGCAAATCTCTCCCAATATGAGACGATCCAGGACATGAACAAGGAGTAGGTGGGGTGTGCCAGTAACTTCGAACACTCTGATGTAGGTGCTAGCTTCTTCAAAGTAATAGTGGGCTACCTTAGCTATCATCTTTTATTTTTCCACTGAAATCTGAGGGAACTCCTTTCTAAAAATGATGAATTATACCCTAGCTATGAACTCATCACATATTAAGGAATTTGATCTCTTGTACCTATTTTCCCATAAGATGATGAAATACACATGTACATGCAATCCACAAATATGCCAGCTCAAATTCATACTTGCAAATATGTTCATTGCGCAAATTACATCCAAGAAGTAGGATGCCATGTAGAAGGTCAAAACCTCTCCTTCCTTTGGTGTATGAACCTGTGAAAAATTAATACTTAGCTTCTTGGAGATAATGGCTCCCCAATTGAAACTTCTCTTGGATATTGCCACAGTGTATGCCAAGGGAATCCATGCCTCTAAAAATTTGGAGCAATCCTTTTCTTCGTATAACCGACACATCAACGCCATTATATACATGTAAGTCTCTCGAATATTAACTGTTTTGTACCAACCAGTGGTCCTGTTTGTGAATTTTTTTCCCTCTTTCCACCATGAGGCTAACAATCGGATGGTATCATGAAACTCGTAAAACTTGACCAGGAAGTCTGTGTTTATCCTTTCCTCCGGGTCTCTAAGTTTGTAATACTTTTGAACCTCCACCAGAAGGAAAACACTAACACATTCGCCTTCCTTTTTGTTGATATTGCACTTCATTGTGTCTGCATGGTTAATTATCCACCCCAAGGTTTCGATGCAACACAGAACTGGGGTCTGACTAGCCACCCTGTGTAGATTTGACCTTCTGATGTTTGGGAACACTTCATTATCCAATATTCGAACATCCAGAATGCTATGAGCTGTGAACTTAGGGTAGTCCTCCTGACTGATCTTGTTGTACAGGTCTCCCCAATGTGGGAGTACCACTTTAGACATTGTTCTTACCTCTGTGTCGTCGAACGTCAAAGGTTGGGTAAATTGCTTCTTGGTTGATGTGCGAATAACCAATTATGTCTTTGAGAAAAAATCAGGTTCCCTTGCAACGCCTGGTGTGGACCCTTCATCAACCTATGGTTCTTTCAGTTTGAGTGTTCTTGGTGAGCACCTAGATGTTGGCTTTCTTGGAGGCATTTTCCTATAAACAACTCGAGTGAGTGAACAAACTCTATGAGTATTATTGATGAAATTGCAAGTGCAAAAATGATACAGATGACACATACCTCTTCCTTGCACAAGATTAACCTAGTTTTAATGGTTCATTTAAAGATCAGGTTGTAAACTCTTCGACATGCTCCCTTGCTCCTTCATCTGCTCCTGGAGATAAGCAATTTGTGCACATAATACCGCATTCGAATATGTCCTTCTAAATTTAAACCAAGGGAATACTTACCTTGTCACATCAATTCTTAAATTCAGGGGTGTAAAATATGTTCTGCACAATCCATCATAGGATCTGAACCACTCTTGGGATTAAATGCAATGCAGGATGGCGGCGCAGGAACAGGTTAGTCCGCAAATCATCGGTGAATTCAAACTTCTAGTGTTTGGTCAACACACGGGATAGTAATGTGGGTTGCGCGAAACATTAATTGGCCTATCAAATAAAAAACTTGATCCTACTTCTGTTGAAAGTGTCCCATCATACTATCGAGCCTTCTCGTATTTTCAAAACTAGCATGATCAGTGTCGGGGAACAACAACAGGATTTTCAAATGGTACCATAGCATAGAGTGGCTAGGATTGCTGATGTAGAATGTGGAAGGTTCGATGAAAATCCCCGGAATATGGTGACCTATCAATCTGCCAATAGTAAATGAGTGAATCGACATCACCACTTTTCTTAGACATTGTTCGTTGATAAGTTAAAGCGAAAAATTCGATGCCAACCGAAAATGTCGTACAGTTCCCATGTGGAAATGTTGACTTGGATGTACGGTTATGACCCGGGGATTATAAAGAGGACATGGGGAAAGACTAAGTCATACGAACTATTTACGCAACAGAGAGACATGGCAACTGATTTTGACTACTTCGTGAGAAACGCTTCCTCAGCATCGATGATTTTCTTTAGACATGTGTCCCTGAGTACCATGCCATATGCTACTGACACCGAAGATGTATTGGTGATCGGTGATCGATGATGTGTAAAGTTGATGTTTCCACAGTTTCGTTTCTCGAATTTTTTTGATGTTGAAGATGTATCGGTGATGGTGATCGTTCCCATTCGCAGTTTACCTCTAAAATTTCGTCGATGCCAAAAATGTATCGGTGATGTTAAAAGATTGTCTTACAGACAAAAATTCATCGATCGACGAACATTGGAAATTTTTTTGAATCGTGCACATTTCGGGCCTTTCACGCAATGTTGCTTAGAAAAATTGAATATGTCAATGGTTTTAAACCAAACAAAATATGGCAGATGCTAAGGCTCAAAAGAAAAAATCCATTCATTCATGACATAGACTCTGATTCAAAAATAAATGAAAAGTGGTACCCAAAATAAAGAAATTTCGCAAATTCTTCTAAGGTGTGTTGAGCTCTCAACACCGGGTTGTACAAGTTTGACAACTTTGGGTCATCATCTTTTTCATCAGTTTTTGTTGCTCATAGCAATGACTTAACCAAACTTTGGCATGAGTGGCTTGGTCATCTAAACTATCTTTCATTGCAGCAACTATGTAATCAACATATGGTGGCTCGTCTTCCTCCTATTTCATGCAGAGATGGTGTTTGTGTCAATTGTGTTCTCGACAAACATCATCAGGACGGTGTTGACAAACGTGCCTCTAGGCACACCTCGGGCCCTTTGCAGCTTGTTGACAGTGATTTGTGTGGTTCACTTTCTTCTCCTTCTTTTATTGGGTGAAAGTGTTTCTTAACTTTCATTGATGACTTTTCGAGACGTACTTGGGTTTACCTTTTAAAAATTAAGATCGAAGTTTTTGACAAATTTTTGGCATACAAGGCCCTTGTAGAAAAACAATATGGACATCAAATTCAAAGGATAAGAATAGATAATGGAGGTGAATATGTGAACAATAATTTTACAAGTTACTTCACTACATAGGGCATCCAAATGCAACACATTGTTCCATATACACCACAACAAAATGGTGTTGTTGAGAGAAATAACCACACATTAAAAGAAATGGCTAATTGTATGATCCAATTTAAGGGATTAAGTCTAAAGTATTGGGCAGAAGCCACCAACTGTGCAAATTACATAGTAAATCGCACTCCCACAAAGGCTCTTAAAAATATAACACCTGAAGAAGCTTGGACTAAACTTTAACCGGATGTAAATCACTTATGTGTATTTGGAAGTATAACATGGGCTCACATTCCTGATGAGAAAAGGAAAGCATTGCAGCCTAAAAGTAAGAAGTGTATATTTGTTGGTTATTCTGAAGATGTCAAAGGTTATAGACTTCTTCAACCACATTGTAATGAAAATATTATTAGAAGAGATGTTAAAATTGATGAGAATCTCTTGGTGTGCGAGCCTAATTCGACGTTTCTGCCTTCTTTGGCCTACCATCCTAATTTGGTGTTTGTGCCTTGTTCGAATGTGAGCCATCTTCGACGTTTGTGCCTTCTTTTGTTATGGTTTCTTCTTCAGAAGATGACAATGAGGATGAAAATCCACGTCCGCCTACTCACCTTCCTCTAGATGAGTCCTTTGAACCTGAACTAGCACCAGCTCCACCGCTTCCTAGATGGGTCCGTTCAACACGAGAAGAAGTTGGTAATCTTTTCGTTGATCCATCATATCAGTGTTGGACACGTTCACAGTTCCAACGAGCCTCTTCTATTTTGGCTCAAGTTTTAGAGACTCGTGATCCAGAGACATTTGCAGAAGCTTCAGGCATCCATATTGGGATACAACAATGAATGAAGAGTATTTTTCTTTAATGGAAAACGATACTTGGGATCTTGTACCTCTTCAAAAGGAAGAAAACTTCGTCATATGTAAATGGGTCTACAAAGGAAGAAAACTCGTCATATGTAAATGGGTCTACAAAACTAACTATGCATCAGATGGAAGTGTTGAAACACACAAGGCTCTGTTAGTTGCCAAAGTATTTTCCCAAGTTGAAGGAATTGACTATAATGAAACCTTTTTCTCTGTAGCCAAAATTAATTCCATCCACATTGTTCTTTCCCTTGCTTCCTCACATAAATGGGAGATCCATCAGATGGTTGTTAAATCCGCCTTCTTGCATGGATATTTGCAAGAATAAATCTACATGGAACAACCTTCTAGCTATGTCTAGAATGACTCTAACCTTGTTTGTCTCATTAAGAAATTTCTTTATGGTCTTAAGCAAGCTCCCTGAACTTGGTATGCCAAAATGGACAACTTTCTTATTGCCATTGGATTCTCTAGATGTCATTTTGATCCTAATGTCTGTACCAAGAAAGTAGGAATCCATCTCATAATCATTTTCCTTTATGTTGATGACCTTATCCTTACTGGTAGTGACTCAAAACTTTTAAACCATGTGAAAACCAACCTTAAGAATAAATTTGAAATGACAGACTTAGGCTTTTTGCATTATTTCCTTGGCCTCCAAGTTTTGTAAACCAATGAAGGGATTTTTCTTTCCCAATATAAGTATGCTTGTGACCTTCTTCATCGCTTTCACATGGATGATTGTAAACCAACCCCTTCTCCCTTCCAGTCTGGAGTCAAGCTTGTTGCCACCTATGCTTCTCCCGAATTTGATTCCACCTTGTACCGTCAGTTAGTTGGTAGCCTCTTATACTTGACTCATACCCATCCTGATATTTCCTTTGTTGTTGGTCTTGTTGCCCGGTATATGCAAAATCCCCATGAAATCCATTGGAAAGAAACTAAAAGGATACTTCGCTATGTCCATGGTACATTTCAGTTCGGGATACATTACAGTTCATAGGGGGCTCCTTTATTGGTTGGTTTCACTGATTTAGATTGGGCCGACGACCTTGATGATTAGAAATCTACTACAAGTTATGTTTTCAGCCTTGGTTCATGACCTATCACTTGGGCCTTTAAGAAACAACGGACTATTTCACTTTCTTCAGTAGAAGCAGAGTATCGAGCAGCGGTAAATGCAAGTCAGGAAGCCTTATGGCTTCAAAAAATTCTTTCATAGTTTGGATTTCAGCAGCAACATCCGACCAGCCTTTGGTGTGACAATCAGAGTGCCATCAAACTTACCAAAGACCCAGTTCAACATTATCACAACAAACACATCGAGATATGCATGCACTTCATCAGAAAGCTCATTCATGATCAAGTTATTGAAGTGTTATTTTCCCCTACAAAATATCAAGTTGCAGACATTTTCACAAAGTCTCTTACAGAAGCAAAGTTTTCCAAACTTCGATCTATGTTAGGAGTTCAGGAAGTTGTCCTCAAGGGGGGATAGGCTCTAATGCCTCCTTCATTCTCCTATTGTGTCACTATTGTAAATCCTTCAATCCTATCCCAAATTGTTCTTAAGGGGGGATGTTAGGATATTTAGACACTTAGGAGTTAGTTAAGATCTACTTGGTCTAATGTGTCGTTAGGTAAAAGTGTGCTTTTTTACTATGCATTAGTATGCATTTGTAGTTAGGAAATCTGACAGTCACGATATGTTCTTGACATAGAGTGATCTGACGGTTCATATTCTCCTCAATCTTAACGACTATTGATCTGCGGTTTAACACCCGATTGGTCTATGATCTCTATTTAAAGAGCATGGAGGGTCATTTGTCGATGATTGATTGTGAGAAACTCTCTTGTAAAATATCTCTATAATCTTTTTCTTTTGCATTAATAAACTGCTCCAAGTGGTCGTGTTGGTTGGGGTCGTGGATGTTTCCCAGTCGGGGTTTCACCACGTCAAAACATCAATGTGTTGATCTTTGATCTAGTTGTGTGAGTGGTTACTGAAGGTGTTTGTCCTTTGTTGGAATACTTGTGTTGTCGAACAAGATGGGTACCTTGAAGTTTAAACAAATTCTGTCAAAATTTGCAAGTGAAGGTAGGTTTTTGATCTGAGAGAATGGAATTGGGCATGCCATGTAACTCAAAAACATGATCCATGAAGACTTAGGAAATTGAGGATGGGGTAAATGGGTGTGATAAGGTACAAAAATGAGCATATTTAGAGAGATGGTTGATTGCCACCATGATCATTGATTTGTTACCCACTCCAGGGAGTCCCACTATAAAATCCATAGAGATGTCATGTAACGTACCCAATACCCTCTATGCGATGTTGACAAAATGGGGTGCTTCTTGAAAACACTACCTTTTACTAACTTCTTTATCTAGTACTACAATCTAATATACACAATTTCATAATTAGATTGTAATCAACATTCTTACATATAATTTATGGACAATAATGATTTTGTTGTTGTCATTATTGAGTGTGTGTTGTCATTCATGGCAACATGAGTCTAACATGTACAGTAATCAAAAGAAAAAGAAGATCGCCTTGAGGAAGATCACATTGGGGCAGAAGCAATTTGCGATCAGTGTTGATCACGATAGGATCAACAAAGATCCTATGTTCCTAAAGCTCATAAGATATAGCCTTATGATTGATAAAGATAGTGCATAAAGGAGCGCATTTACAAAAAACCACCTCGGGATCTATCCTCATCGTTTGATCGAGTTTAGTTAAAAGATAGGGTAAACCAAAATATCTATGAGTCTTGGATTAAACGAAGTCATGCATAACGTTGAACTATCGAGTCTTCTCCATACTGGTTGGAGGCGTTGCCTAAATATTAAACCTTTTGATTTTTTTCACTAGAATAGGGTGAAAGAGATCTTGGTGAAATCATCATTTTCTGTTGTTTAAATTCCATTTTTGAATGCATAAACAGATTTAGCATCCTGAAAAACCCTCGGAACACTAGAATCATATACACTCAATCACACAAATCTGGATTTCCAACAATTTTTTATCGAATTTCCAGTAAAATTGATTGGAAAATATACCCATGAAAACTGAGAAAAAACAAACTTTTAAACTAGGTGCTTATTATTAATGCCCTAAACCTCCGAGTTAAGTTCAGGGGTTCCAATAACATCTATGCAAGGAATTCTCATGTAACTCGAATGATCATCCAACCTTCTGAGTAGATCGTAGATTCAAGTTAACCCGAAGTTCTCGCAGTAAATACACCATACCAATAGCCTAATACCCACAAAAATTCGCTTAAACGTAAGCTCATAAAATCAAACTCTTCAAATCCTGATTGTCAAACACGGACGGATTATCCTCTCGAAACTTCATTGAAAATCGGCAGCTTCTTGCAGATATTCCCTCATTTTGTTATATGCAAAACGGGTTCCTGATTTTGGCAACCGCCTCTGGCCACGTTGCCACAACCTTGCTTTCTGTACCAACTCTCTCAGTCTTCCCACTGTCCCAGTAACAACGCCACCTCAAAATGTCAGACCGGGCTAAGAGAAATTATTTCTCCTTCCTATTCTATCTATCTTATCTTCTATCTTACTAAATATTATTTGTTGGAGTAGGCTAACTCGGGAGCAATCTTCCCTTGCCGAGCAGCCTGACTTCGGCAAGTCCCCGACGACGCCGGTGGTTCCTTCGTGGTGCGGGACCCTCCATACATGGCATGCATGCATCATCATATGGATGCCATCCACCAGAACCGCCACCAACTTATTATAATTGAAATTTCAAAATTTGAAATTTAAACTATCGCGCGCTCCATTGGAAAGAAACACAGCAATGGACAGTCATTAAATCGCTAAAACCCTTCTTCCTGGT
>SNQJ01S0027353.1:61953-72002 GCA_010110895.2 Picea sitchensis | reverse complement strand
TTCTAAGATCATGGTCCCACTCTTAAGATATTACATCTTAGATATAGTATGAATTGGATGATAGGGTCTTAAGGTCAACTTAGGGTTATTCTCAAATGGAGAATAAATGGATTTTCTTTAGCATTTAGTTCAACCCTGCATGCTTCTTCTTAATGATTTACACAAGTATATTGTTTATACAAACAAATATAGATTAGGCATATCAAAATCAGAACCCATTGCTAGGAAACCTGTTCAATACACCGATGGGGTAATTTTGACATCTAAGAAATATCCTCCCCAGACAGAATGCCCCATTTCCCATGAGTTTGTTCAATACCCTGATGGGTTTTCCTAGTCATACCATAGGCCAGTACCCTCTTCCAGAAGACCTATTTAGTATCCCGACGGGTTAGCCTCTTACACCCATTTTCCATTAGAGTCTCTTGTCCCAAAATTAACCCTTAATATAAAATTTCATAGGTTGATTTTTCATGGGTGAATGGAGGAGAAGATCTGAAAACATTTTTACAGGATGAGATGGTATTATGTTGGAAGATATTCTACAGATTTCCCATAAAAGATTGTTTGCATGAAAAATAGACTTGTGTATTTAGATCAATCAAAAGACATATAATGGTTAAATTTACTTAAAGTGTGGTGGATGGGGCCATTATAAAATAAATTAAAGTACCTCTAGTCCCTAAGGTCATCTTCTTCACATAGAATTATAGTAGTGTTCCCATGGGTAGAAACATCATGCACTCTCCTGCTACTATTTAATAAATATGCTCTACTGACAAACTTTGAGATTAGATCAAGTTGTACTAGCTTCCTATGGGTCTCATAATATGGAATTTTAACATTATGTAATTCCATAGTATAATCAAAGACATGGATATGAGTTACTGCTATAATAAATGATATGAAATTTTGTTATAAAGAAGGGAAAATAAATATCTAAAAGAACTGAAAACGATTTGTTATGTCAAGAAGTCTTGGGTTTGATAATTGAACTCCTTTATTTTCAGTTTTGCATTATTAATAATTTCCTAAACTACAAATTTCTTCAAGGAAAACAATTCATAAAAATAGTATATAAAAACTAATAAAGGTCAGAGAACGGTCTTAAAATAAAAACAAATTTTAAGGAAGTAGTAGAAAAAAGAGATTCAACCGTTCCAAAAATGTTTTAGGTAATAAGGGATTAGAATAAAGGATAGTTTTAATGAAACAACAGAACCAAAAGAAATGAAATTAATTCCCTGAATAAGTCATGATGATGTTCTCCCAATCCAACCAAAAAGAGGATACCTGCAAAACTCCAACAAATCATCAGAGCCTCATTTATTTATAAAACTTTGAAAAATAACTATCAACTAAAAACATTGTTAAAACAATGTCACACCAAACTATATGCAACATTTATTCACCTATTCTCTATCCTACCTTACATAAAAAAAGGAACCATTTTCAAGTATACGTGTATTTCCAATGCAACCATGTGCATAACAAGATTACAAATATACTCACATTCAGGTTTGAACAATATACTTTAATAAATACCAGAAGATGAGAAACCAATTTTTTTGAATGATATGATACGAAGAGTTGTTGAAGAAAAGAGTGAAATTTCAATCCAATGGTTGTCTGGAACCAATGTTCAATATAATCATGATATCCTTAGTTCACTTATTCATTTGGACCACTTTGTATGTCCTCCCCTATAATTCCATATAGATCTTCTTGATCAACTTCTTGAATGCATAAAGGATCTGACAATGGGCATGGTAGGAATTCTTTGGTCTCGGGTTCTACTGTGTGTTCTCCATTAGATGTAGTCCATGGTTTTCTAATCTCCTCTGTAAATTAGCGAGGATGATCAGGGGAAGATTCTATATATGGCTCATGGATCTTTTGGTTTTCTATCACTTCCTGGAGTTCAGGTATGTTCTTGATTGCTCTCAATATTTTCTCTTCCCGAGATGCAGAGATGCTAGCTACTGTTAGGATTTGAGAAAGTTTTTGGAGTAAAAATTCCTCCTTTTCTCAACGAACTCTCGATCATTCTTGAATACTTCTTTGTTGGTTTCTAATCCCTGTCTTGCACATGGAGTAGTGTATATGGATTCTTACAACACCCAAAAGGAATAATTAGAAGAAAAAATGAAATTTAGAATGAATGAAATTAACCTAATTACATAATTGAAAAACACACCACACTTGCATGAAAAGAAACTCACTTGCAAGAAAGAAATCAAACTTCCATAAAAGAAACACTCTTGAAAAAAAGGAAATCACACTTCAAGGAAAATAAACACACCTACAGGAAAGTAAACACACTTGTGAGAAAGTAACAGTCAAGGTTTTGGGGAAACTCACAATAGTGTTCATGCAAGTTCTTACCTCTCGTCTTATTGTTTCTCATCCCCCAAGATGTGTAATTTAAAAGAAACCTACATATACCCTAATCCCTTTAGCACCTCCCTCGAAATGGTGCCAAATTTTTTTGGCTAAATATATGCACTATTAATTCCAACATTAAATTATCGACAAGGGAGTCGTAGACTTAGAGGTGCGGGCACAATATGTGCAGGATTGGAGTCTAGTCTATCCTAATGCCAACAAACCACAATTTAAAATGTAATGAATGCAAGTAAGACAAGCTCAAATGAAAAATCACACTACAAGATGTAGCTTAACACTAGATCACAAGATCATGTCTATCGAGTTAGATATTGATCTTCAATGGATTATTTCTGTAGTGATTCGTTAAATTACAGAGAAAACCCATGTTTCATATTTTTGTGACAAAGCACGCGAATATGCTAAACAATGATTGGTACCAGAATGAGAGTGTTGAGAGGGAATGTTAAACTGCAGTAATGGTACAAGAATGTTGATCATGCTAGTACAAGAATCACACTTCACAAACCGTCATAAGTAAATCATGATATAATCATCTCTTAACCATTAAAAAGATAGAAAAGATGATGTATTAACCACACTAGATAAAATGACGAATGATGACATTTAATTAAGGTTTATGGTGTGTGTTAACAACACAATGCGGGAAAATGTGTAATAATGAATGTTTTTGTACAACGTAAAACATGGCAAAAGTGGAGCTCAACAAAGGAATAAGAGCCATGGAACCCTATAGACATTGTGTGTAATGTATCTTTTGGATACCACCTCAATGCCCCATCAATATGCTCAATTGGTGCCCAATACTCCTCTATATATGTCAGTTGTCACCCTATGATAGGTCAGCTCACCACCACATGTCATTGGAAGAGTAGAGTAGAGATCAGGACCCCATGAGAAAAGATCATTCACTGAACTAAAAATCACTTGGGAGCGAAGGGAGAAGGTGGGTATTCTCATCAATGGCCCAATTGTCAGTTGATTGTTGGTCATAGGAGGGATAAAAAGGTGTTCTCATTGATTCTTGGTGGATAGGTGTCAAAGGGGTGGAGGAAGGCATTCTACTCGATGGTTGGTGGCCTATCCTAGAGGAAAATGGGAGTTCCACAAGGAAAACACATTCCTAGTGGGAATTTCGACTGGATCAAAGTCAAAGGGTGGGAGTTGGATGGAAGATTCTGTGGGGTACCTAGTGGTATAGTGGACTAGGCCGCAGTCATAGAGAATTTTCATTGTGGAAAAACAATTCTTGGTGGCCCAGTGGTTCGATGGACTAGACTAGAGTCATAGATAAGAGAGAGAGAGGGGGAGAATATCTCGATGGCCCAATGATTAAATTCCACTTATCATACCATATTGGAAGAATACATAAAAGAGAGGAAGGGGAAGAATTTCCTTGGTGACCAGTTCCCTAGTGGCTCGGTGGTCGAAATATGAAAACTGGACAAGACCAAAGGCACATAGAGCGAGGAGAGGGGGAAGCATTCCCTGGTGATTGAAGACATGTGAGATCCACTTCACTTCCATATTAGTGACAAATCAATTCCATGCCATCCAATGATGCCACATCAACAAGATTGTCCTACATTTTCAAAAAAAGAAAATTGCAAAAGGGACAAAGTTGCAGATTCCAAATTGTTATACTGGAGTGACAAATGGAGAATTTGAAGGTTGTTTTATGTTCCTCATTATGAGTATTATCAGTTCGTGATAAAAAAAAAAATTGGTTCTTTATGTATTTTATTATACAGTTGATAGAAGTTGAACTTCTAGTAAAATTGCACCAGTGGAGAAAACACACAAATGAAGTGAAAGTGGATTTTTCAAGAAGCCACAACTTTCATCCCAGAGATCAGATTGAGGAACATTAATATTCATTGGAAATATATTATATATAATAATCCATATATGCGCCCTAAACTGTAAAAGGAGTATCATAACTCATGGGAAATCAGAGGGGGATTTATGGTGCACTTAAAGGGAAAATGTTCCAGTTAGAATAGAGTTGATGCAAGGGAAGTCTTCCAATGAAATTTTTTATTTTGGAGAAATATGTCTAGTTGATAACAATGCATATCGAATGTATATGTTAGGTAATAAATCCCATCTACAATTCATGATAATGCATGAGCAATGGATATGCATGAAGCTACAAACATGAAAGATGGAAAGATGGTTTATATAGTAGGTGAAAGAGTTGGACTTAATATTAAGGATTAGTAGACACTCAAGGAAAGATTTCATGTCAAGGCTTCATCACAAGAGGAGAAAAAGGACAAAAATTAAGAGTGTTAAGATATGAACTAGGTTCAACCATGTAAATTAAGAATTCAGAAAGCTAATCTTATTACCAAAAGAGACATAGTGTATACATGGAGATAAGGTGCATCATCTACATGAATCAGTTATACATTTCTAGAGTAGTACCTCCATTTGTTTTTATCAGAGTAGTTTAGTGGAAGCATGGTACAAGTATAAGAAGTTAAAGGGTGAAATAATGAAGACTCTTGCACCCTAAAGAGTGAAATAGATACATAAGGAAATGCATTATCTACAGAGTTATTCTAAAAATATGTAATCATACTTCAATGACGGGTATTCCATAAGTGGAAGAAGGGCTCTAGGATTGATTAAAGTCCTTGAACATCTTGGGATAATGGAAAAGGTATCGTCGATTGGATTAAAAGATAATTGGGGTTTATTGCATCAGTAAGGAAGGACGACAAGAAACTAGTAGAATTGAGGACTTCCATGAACAACAAAGTAAGCTATACATGATAAAAGAAGTGATGAAATTTTTTATAGAAACAATTGTGATATGGACATTGGAAAACCATATATCACAGAAGAAGTTGAAGAGAATAAGCACTCATGGGCATGTTAAGGATGCATTCTTAGTGCATATAGATATGCATTAGTGCATGTGAGAGTGTTTGAGAGTACATATAACATGTTGTAGAGTAGAATTAGTCTATTGTTATATATATATATGAAGATTAAAGTTGTTAATGATCGTTGTTGTGCCGGGAAAGAGGAAGTTATTGTATGGCTGAAAGTATTGATGGTGTTGCATATGGAAGCCATCCATATGAAGCAAACAACAAGAATATGAAATGTCAAATAAGAGGTTGGTGAAGGAGGCATCGTAGCTCCTACTAATACCATCTACTCAAATAACATCAAACCAATTAAATGACAACTATGTAGGTATGAATTTGATGTATTATGATGCATAATTGTTGAAGAGAACTTAGGTAATAATTTTCCTTAGCCAAAATTTAACATTTAAAGTGATATTATTATGTTTTTTGAATGCATTCATTGGAATGATTTACCATTCAGTATGGTAAAGGTTGGAGGTCTTTGATATTTATAAAAGTTATTTCACTTTAGAATGAATTCATATGGCATAATAGCATGTTAGGAATTTGTTTTTTATGAGTTAATAACCAAAACAAATAAGGGGGTATAAACATGTTATAGAAATTAATATAAATGAAGCTATTCATGTGTAATTCCATGACATGGTTGGATATGGAAAGGATATGGTGCCACAAAATTATCCTATAATCTTCTTGTTATAATTGATGTTTGGACTACAACCTTTTTTCCAAAACTAAAGAGCACCAAAGAATTATATTCTCAGTGTTGTGTTTGGGTTGAAAAGGAAGGCATCCAAATGATTGAGCAAGAAATAGGAAGTGTGTGGATGATATGTCAAGGCATTGTACAGTCCTTCCAATTCACCATGGTAGGATGCATGACTTAGAAAAGGAATTTATGAAATCAGTGAAGAGGTGCATTGAATAGGTATGCATGAAAAGGTTATAAAAGTGTGCAATTGGTAGAGTTGCACGCACGCATGTTGAGATAGAGTTTTGTATGCTTAAAAGAATTATTGAATACATTTTGGTGAATGCATGCATATATTATATTGCATAGAAATGATTATTCTAATAGTTGAAATGATGTGATTATTACTAACTCATGAAGTTGAGAACATTTCAGGAGTTATTAGATATTGCAACAAGAAAGTTGCAGGTTAAATTAGTTACATAATCATGGATTATGTATTGAGGGAAAATGATATAGCATGGTTGAAGATGTGGATGCTGTTTTCTCTACATATGGATTCCATCCATGTGAAGAAAAAGGAGGATGGAAATATTTTTATTCAAAAGGATGGTGGAGGAAGCCTACGAGTTTCTACAAATACTTGTTAATCAGGTAGCAACAAGTAGGTTGACAACAGTCATGTAGGTATGCATTTGGTTTCTTCTCATGCATAAATGTTGAATGGAATTGAGGTAAGAATTCCCTTAGTTAAATTTCAATATTTAAATTGATTTGTAATGGTTGAAGGCCTAGAGTATATAAATATTGTTGAGGCTAGAATGCATTTAGGTAAAATTTAATTGTGTATTATGTTATGATTGGTTATGAGATCATAACCAAGTCAAGTCAGGAGACATACTCTTTCTATAGAAAAGAATTCCCATAGAGTTAGTCGTGTGTGAGACCATTATATGGTTGGATACGGAAGGGATATAGCGCTATGTGAGTGCTCAATGATTTCCCCTATATAATTGATGTTTGTACTACAACCTCTTTGTCGACACCAAAGAGAACTTAGGAATTATGTTCCTATTGTTGTGTATAGGTTGAAGAGGAAGGTATCCAAATAGTCGAGCAAGTAATTGGGAAGATTTTGGATGATGTGTTTAGGAGTTAGCTAGAACTTCCAACTCACCGTGATGAAATGCATGAAATAGTTATTTGGTATTATGGATTTAATGTAGGGATGGATTGTGTAGATGTGGCCATGGGTATTGGCACATCAATTCTTATTTTATTGGTAATTAATTGTTGCATTATGAAAAGCATGTGGTGCTGAAAATGCAGAATGAATGATAGATGAATTATATTTAATATGAAAATTAGCTAAAGGTGATTGAATTGTTAGTCTGTTACAATTTTGAGATCACTTTTTGAGTTGTCGAAATTGTTACAAAGATAGAATGATAATGTGCATGAGTACTGACAGTTTGTTGGGTTGAGTGAAGGTTGAGAAAATTGCAAATAGAGTGGACTTGGATATGGAAAGGATGTAAACCCATAAAAAAGGTTGATATCTACAACTGCAAGAGACAAACATAATTAGTAGAAACCTCATGCCTAGAAATTTTATTTTCATATATAAAATATATTCAAGAAATAATAATTAAAAATTGTTATGATATGCTAACAATTTGTTTGGTTGAGTGAAGGTTGAGAAAATTGTAGGAAGAATGGTCTTGGATATGGAAATTGTGTAAGACCATAAGGAATACCCATGTATGTTTATACAAGAGAAAAAATTAATGGAAGGAATCTCATATTGGGAAAACAAAAATTCCCTATAAAACAAATTTGACATTTAATGAGTGAAAATATTATGATGATATATCATGATGATTGTATGTGTGTAATATAGATGAGATGTTGTCTATTGAAGTTGGAAGCTTGGGAAGAGGAGCACCGAAAGGAAATCAAGCTCAAGGATAAAGGCATGGAATAAATAAATTACAGCGGACTTGTTACAGCTAGGGTTCCTGGAGCCACAACTCTGATACTTCCTAGCCAAGTGCATGGGAAACGTGAAGAGAAGTGGTACATATTAAGGGATTGTAGAGAAAAGAAGGGGGTACACTTCCTTGTTTTATGCAGGCTTATGGGGAATGAGATATTTTTGGTTGGAACTGCTACCAAAAATATAAATTGTGAGATCATTATGCATGTTTTGGGTCAGACTGCCTATGTATGAATGTTTTTAGGTTGGAGCGTCTATGTATATAAGCGTTGGATGGAATTAACGTGTGGATTAAAGGCCAGAGAGATTATATTTGTAATATTAAGAACATTAGTATGGTGTTGTGCACTAAGAATAGTGAAAAAATAAGGGGACGGGGTTGTAACATCCCCAGTTTGAATCCCTATAAATTATAATGTATTTATGTAAATATGACTTAGGTTGGGTAGTGGGTATGTTCTGTGTCGGAGATCCTATAGTGATTAATATGGCCAAGGGATGAGATATGTATCTATACAATGTAGTTATTTGAATATATTAATAAAATACATCATTGACTTCTAGACGAAAAAGGGAAGAGATAGGGGGGATAAAGGGGCTAAGTATTTTTATTATTATTTTATTCACCCATATTGGCTTTAGTTGGTAAAAGTGGTTACGTGAGATTCTTATGGATTTCATGTGGTTCGTTAATTCATGTAATTATATAAACCCCTATTTGGGTTGTTTAGGTTTTTTTCATCATCTTGGCTCAATCATTGGGTTCCTCATTCACTCTTTCGCATTCATGTGTTGGGCATGGCATGGGAACGAATGGCTGGAGGTAGAGATACATTGTTATATGGTTGTAAAGGATTATTAATTATTCCAAAAATGAATGGCTTCCTATGTGCATGAGAATGATGGTAGTTTTGAGAGAACTATCCACGAATGAGAATCCTTGGAGTTTCCAACATTGATATTCCTGACCAGTAGCACTGGAGACTTGGAAAAGAAATGGAAAATATTGGGGAATGCATTGTAGATAAAGAGGTTCAATTCTTAGGTTTGTGCAGGCTAAAGGGGAAAAGAGTTGGTAAACTGGGATTCTTTTGTGGTTGGGAAAACCATGAGAGATTGGTAGCTAATTGTTGTATGTGTTAGAGTCATCCTAGGATTTGTCCTCATGGATTCATAGCCCTAGATTGGGGGTGACCTTTTGTAGATATTTGGAACATCAATGTATATGGTTGGGTGGAACATTCGGCATCTACAACCATTTGTTGAATGGTTTAATTAATTATAAGTGCTCTTTGTGTTTTCTATGTAATATATATTTCACTACATATTATTCTCTCTAAGATATGCGTTTATAATGTGGATGCTTGTTGTTAATGATGTGCATGGGATATTATTCATTTATTTTATGGTTTAACATGTTTCTTGATTATTACATGTGTTGGTTTCACATTTCCTTAATTAAAATAATGGAGGGTAAAATCATGAAGATGGGTAACACTTTTTCCTGTTTTATGACAATTGCTTTTTTATTTTAATAGGTTCTTCAACTTCCAGTAAACAAAAGTATTTTTTTATTTAGAATTTTACTTTACTGTAAAAACAAAACTTGTGAAGAATTTTGTTATCTTTCTACTGACTATTTTTCAATTTTTTTTTTATTGAGATTTGATATGTCAGTTTGGAAATTGTTTGACAGCATGTTCCTTAAAATGAAGGGAAAGATAATGAGTTATTTTTTCCCACAACAATGTATCAATTATTAAACTTTTTTTTTTACAAATGAAATATACTGCAACAATCTACAAAGACTCTAGTTTTTTATGACTATAGTTTTGAATCTAATGGATGAATATTATAATTTCTAGAAATTTTTTAAGATGACCAATCTGAAAACGTTACAGATTTTAAACATATGTTTTCCTCCACCATGAATCTATCTTAATTTTTACTTAAAAGTAAAATCTAAAAATACCCTTTTGAAGAGAACAGTTTAAGGATTATGAATATAAATTTTCCATAATTTTCCACTGTGTATTTTTAGAGATATGGATTTTTCATTTCACCGAATCATAAT
>SNQJ01S0027353.1:0-61943 GCA_010110895.2 Picea sitchensis | reverse complement strand
TATCTTATTGTTGTATATCTTGTATGTGATAGAGTTTTTATATATAAGGTACATAACACTCTATAAGACTTGTGTGGTGGTTGAAGGCCCTATTCATGGCCCATGAGCCCTATAATATTAATTTAGGTTGTAAATCCCCTAATTTCCTCAAGAGAGAAAATTAAGGATACATGTTTAACTTAAAGTATATACACCTTAGTGAATATTCTAATTCTCCAAAGGCTAACTATAAGATGTTTGGTGATATTTCTACAAAAATGTTCAAATCTCTAATTGGATTTTATAGTCACTAGAATTTTTTAGTGATTTTTAGAATAAAATAATTTTATAGAATGGTGATCATTTTTAGAAAAAATGGAAATTGACAAATCTTTTTTTGGGAAAAATGGAAAATTGGCCCAATGTCAAAATTTATCCTATTGAATTTTCCTTGTTTTCCTCCCTTCACTATTATCAATGCCTCATGTGAAAATTCTATTAAGGGCACATACATCTCACTCAGAGGCTATGTATCCCATCAAAAGGTTCTAAGTGATGGTTTAGTTCCTCTTACATCACCCATGAGTCATGTAAGTTTCATTTAGGTCCTAAATCCCTTACTATCCTCCCATAAGCATGATGAATACCATGATACCCATCTCAAGTCCACAAATCCTGGTAACGGTACCAAAATTCTACTTAGAGACTAATGATATTCTCTAAAGGTCTTGTTTTCTTTTTTCAAGAATGATTATTCCCTATGAATCATAGAAGCATCATTTAGGTCCTATGGCCCTTATTTGTTTCCTCGATCCATTTTCAAAATATTAAGATTGGTCCCTATTATGAGAAAATTCTTAATGGCATCCATATCCCACTCTAAGGTTGTCTGTCCCCTTTAAATATCCTATATGTTTCTTTGTACCCTTTTTCATGGATAATTAAACCAATAAAATTCATTTAGGGTATTAATCCCTTAGTTTCCTCCATTGACCATGGTCAAGGTCATGAGACCCATCCTTGGTGCACAAAACCTTCTAATACAAACATATACCATGAAAAGATCTCCAATAGAGGTATTTTTTGGTGGTTTTAGGCCTTGTTCATGGTCCTTTAGCCCTAAAATACTAATTTAAGTCAAAATCCCTTATTTTCCTCTCAAGAACATGGTTAAATTTCTAAGGCACATCCTTGGTGCATGAAACCTCCTAATGGTGCCCATACACCACCTATAAGTTTAAGATAGCTTCTACAGATCTTGTGTGGTGCTTTAAGTCCTTTCTCATATCCCATGGTTTCTAGAACTTATTTTTATGGCCTACAACCCCTACTTGAACAATGGTCAAGGCCCATACTTAGAGTGAAAAAACTTTCTAATGGCCCCAATATTCGTATGTGGTGGTGTAAGGCCTTTTATGGAAATAGAAATATAATTTAGGGCCTAAATTCCTCATTTTCCTCCCTCAACCATGCTCAAGTTCATGAGATCTATACCTAGTTTGGGAAGCCTTTTAAGTATTCACATATCATCATGGGAGGCCAAATATCCCCTTAAGATGGACTATGCGGTAGTTTTAGGTCTCATTAATGTTCAAGAGCCCTAGAATATTCATGTATGGGGCCATGGCCTTTGATTTTCTCCCTTGATCATGGTAAAAGCCCCAAGATTAGTGATTTGAGTGTAAAACTTCTAATTGCACTCAAATCTCATTAAGAGCGCAAAGATCCCCTTTAGAAGTCGTATTTGGTGCTTCAAGGGATTTGCCATGGCCCATGAGATTTGGAGGCTTCATTTAGGTCATAAAGCCCATATTTTCATTCATAAATAATGCTCAAGTGCTCGCCACCCATCCTTGGTACACAAAACCTTCTAATGACATCCATATCCCACTCATAAACTATAAATTCTTCTTAAAAAATTTATTTAGTAATTAAAGAATTCCTTGTTAAAGGTAAAATGATCACAAGTAATAATATTTAAGAGAGTAATGAACCATTATTAAATATTAATTCAAATTTTAAAATTATAACAAATATCATCTTCACACGTGTATCTTATTTCTCAAAATATTATTTTTGTGTTTTTAAAATATTGAAAAATACCTTTATATAAACATCAACAAAATAATATACCTTCAAAGTCTTAGATTTGTTTTTAAAAGCACTTAAAACAGAATTCGAGGAGAAGCAATCATGTAAAAACTACTAATAATTTTTTTTGTCAATTTTTTTTTTTTGGTTCTTTGAAAAATTTGAAAAATTAATAAAAATAATAAATATTTATAATAATAAAAATAAAATTTCAAAATATTAAAAATAGAAATAACCTAAAACATTATAGAAAATTTACCAAATATATTTTATGAGACTAATTTTTTATAATGGACAACCCACATAAATTTAAATTTGATAGAATGACAATCAATTATGAATTATGCATTGAAACAAATTAAAATAAAAAATTTGAGCAAATAACAAACAAAGGAGAAAAAAAAACAAAAAAATTATTATTTAAGAAAGAAATATGAATAAAGCCAAAACTAAAAACAATAGAGGAAAAACAAAAGTAACAAATAAATTACTATGGTCCAGGTTTACTTGTTTTCAAAGTTCTCAAAATTACATTACATTTATATTAAAGATAAAAAAATTATATTAAAATGTAGAAATATTGGTTAATCTTACTAATTCAAATTTCTAGGGATTGTATACAATTTCTATAAAATTTTGACATTTTAAATTAAAACAATTTTATTTTATTCAATTTGGATCAATAATTTAAAAAAAAAATTAAAATTGTCAAATCTTTTTTTTCGAAAAATCATGAAAATATTGACTAAATTCAATCTCTAAAATCATCTATGATTAAAATAATTGAATTGAACGAATGAAAAACTGCTGAAGACAATGAATGAAAGGCTGAACAATGACTTTTTAAAAAAACTAAAAAAAAACACAAAACCTTATCAAACAAAGTCAAATGGAAAATCTTCTTAATGTTTAAAGGAATTGTGAGGAGATCAAGTGATAAACCTTATCAGATAAGGTGAAATGGAAACTCTTCTTAATGTTTAATGAAATTGTGAAGAGAGTAAGGACTGTAAGTTTTAATTCAGTGAACCAATCTATAATTCTCAAAGAAGGTCTAAGGAGCCATCAACGATTTGACGGACGCTCTGATATTGTTCCTAAAAGTTCTAAGAATATCATAATAGGATATGGAGAACATCAGAGAGGAAACTATATAAATCCTAAGATATTAGAATGATAAGACGATATGAAAAAAAAATACCAAAAATAAAGATCTTTTGTAGTAGGTTACAACAAATTATGCCTACCTTGCCATTTCCGAGCATAAAACTGTTCAACGTTATGGATCAAACATTTTTGAAAAAATCTGAGAGAAATGATAACGGATACCGTTCTGAAAAGCTATCAGAAAAATATCAGCAAAGAGGAAATTATAAAAGATATGAAAAAGATATCGGCAAAGAGGAAATTATAAAAATATATGAAAAATATGTCAAACAATTAGGTTAAGACAGTCACGAAATTGAGATTTGTAGTAGGTTATGACAGTCATGAAATTATAAAATTTTCGGACATCTAAGTATCCTTCAACTCCATTTGTGAGACGCAGTCTGATCATACATATTACAACATGGAGAATCGATCCTAACTAGAGGAATCTCATGTAGTAAACCCTCATTCACTAGATCGGGGAAAATCAAGTATGTTTCATTGAATCATTTAGAAAGACCGCAACAATCTCACTAGTGGACTGGGTGAACCATGTATATCTGTGTCTCTATTGTATTGTGTATCTTTTTTGTTTTATTTCCGCATTTGTTTTATTTTATTGTTCTAAGATCCTATTTTTCTAACAACTGGTATCAGAGTGAAAGGTAACTCACAGGAAAAGAGGGTTCATGGTTCGAATGGGAGTAATGGTCGAATATGGAAATTTAATGGCCAAAACTACCAGTTATGGAAGATGCAGATGGGAGATTATTTATATCATAAGGATCTATTCCTACCATTGGGTGGAATAGAAAAGAATTTGATGGCCATGAAGGATGAAGAATGAGAGGTTCTTCACAAAAAGCCACTAGGAACGATACGGCTGAACCGAGCAACATCGGTGGATTTCAATATTTCAAAAGAAAATAAAATGAAGGAGTTGATGGATGCATCGGCTAAATTGTATGAAAAAACCTTTGTGTCCAATAAGGTAATTCTAATGAAGAGATTATTTAATATGAAGATCTCAGAAGGTTGGTGAGTTTTAAATCATTTAAATGAATTTAGAACTATTACTAATCAGCTAAGTTATGTAAAGAGGATTTTGATGATGAGGTGAGGGATCTTCTAATCTTGTGCTCATTGCTAGAAAGTTGAAACAACTTGGTCATGGTTGTAAGTAACTCTATCTCTGGTTCAAACACTTTAAAATTTGATGATGTTGTTGTTAATATCCATAGCGAGGAAATGTGATGGAAAATCACAGATGAGACATAGGGTAATGCGTTAAACATGGAGAACAAGGGAAGACAAAAGGATAGAGGAAAGGGGCCATGGAACCATGAGAATTCTAGGAAGGGAAGATCCAAATCCAAACTGAGAAAGATAGAGTGATGGAATTTTGGGAAGAAAAGACATTTGAAGAAAGACTATATAGATCTAGAGAAACAAAGAGATGGACAACAAGAGAAAAATCAGGAAGCAAATGTAACAAGTGATGTGTTACAAGATACTTTGATTCTTTCTGTAGATATTATTTTTGAGTCTTCAGTAGTATATTCAGGGGATTCATTTCATGCCACACCCCATAGGAAAAAAATTCTATATTATGTTCAAGGTGATTTTGGACAGGCTCATTTGGGTGATGATGCACCATGAAAAATTGTTGGAATGGGAAAAGTAAAAAAAAAAAAAAGGAATGGAAACAAATGGTTGTTGAAAGATATAATACATGTTGCAGAACTAAGGAAAAATCTGATTTCAACAGGGAAGTTGGAAAGTGAAGGTTGTATATCTATATTTACATATAAGGTGTGGAAGGTCACCAAAGGATCACTCATGATAGAAAAATGAGAGAAGGTAGGTACATTGTATTTATGTATTGGTAATATTGAATCCTATATCTATTTAGCTTCTACAGGAGTGGATACAATATTGTGGCATCATAGGCTTGGCCACATGAGTGAGAAGGGGATGCAGATACTTCACAAAAGAAATTCATTGCCAGATATTAAACAAGTTGATTTCAATTTCTGTGAGCATTGTGTTTATGGAAAATAAAAGAGAGTCGGATTTGTCAGAGTTGGAAAAGAAAATAAGAGTGAAAGGTTAGAGCTTGTGCATAAAAATGTATGGGGAATAACTCATGTATCATCTCTTGGTGGCTCTCTTTATTATGTTACCTTTATTGATGATGCAACTAGAAAATTTTAAATTTATTGCATTCGAAAAAAATCTAATGTTTTTTATAATTTTAAGAAATGGAGAGATTAGGTTGAGAATGAGACACGAAAAAGGTTGAAGTGTCTCAAATCAGACAATGGAGGTGAATATTGCAGCAATAATTTTAATGATTATTGTTCATACCATGGGATTTGTAGAGAGAAGACAGTTCCAGGAATACCACAAGAAAATGGTGTGTCGCAAAGGATGAACAGGCAAATCATGGATGTGCAAGGAGTATGAGATTGCATGTTGGTTTTCCCTTACAATTTTGGGCAAATGCTGTAAATATCATTGTTTACTTAATAAACATAGGACCATCAAGCGCTTTGGATGGTAGAATTTTAGAGGAAGCATGGACATGTAAAAAGGTAAACTATTATTTTTTGAAGACTTTTGGTTATGCAACATTTGTCCATATTGATAAAGAAAATAGAACAAAGCTTGAGGGAAAATACAAGAAGTGTACCTTTATTAGATACAATGTTAATGATTTTGGTTATCGCTTATGGGATTATGAAAATCACAAAATCATTAGGAGTAGAGATGTCATATTGAATGCGAAGGTCATGTACAAAGATCAGTTGTAGGGAAAGAAACAGGAAAAATAAAAACTAGAATACGCAGTGCTTAATGAGATCATTGAAAAAAAAAATTCAAAGGTACCAGAAAATCAAAATGTAAAACAACAACAGAAACATTTACCTCAAACTCATGCAAGTGTTGTTAGAAGATCTACGAGGTTAACTAGACCCCCTGAATAATGCTCTCCTTCAATGTATTATTTATTGTTGATTGATTTTGGTGAACCAGAATGTTATGAAAATGCAATCCAGGTAGACACTAAAAAGAAGTGGGAGAAAGACATGAAAGAGGAAATGGATTCCTTGGTAAATATACAGACTTGGAACTTGGTCAAATTGCATGTAGGAAAAATATCATTGCAGAATAAATGGGTTTACAAGTTGAAGGAAGAAGATGGAGGAAAAAAACAGTACAAGGCTAGACCATGGATGATTTTAAGGATGGAAATTTATTTTAAAATGTAGAAACCTTGGTGAATCTTACTTATCCTTCATATGCCAACTATAAATGTTTGGTGATATTTTTGTAAAAATATTCAAATTTCTAAGGATTTTATATATTTTTTATAAAATTTTGGCGATTTTTAAGGTAAAATAATTTTATCCTATAGAATTTGGGCGAATCATTTTTAAAACAACGAATCTCATTTTTGGAAAAACCATGGAAAATTAGCCCATGAGCGAAATTTATCCCCTAAAATCATCTATGGGCTAGACTTGTTGTAAAGGGGTTTGCCCAAAAGAAAGGTATAGATTTTGATTAAATATTTTCTCTTGTTTTTAAAATGACTTCAATTAGGGCTATTTTAAGTCTTGTGGTAGAAGAAGATTTGCATATTGAAAAGTTAGATGTAAAAACAGTTGGCATGTTTACAAACAGAGTGTGCTTGTCATTGATGGCAAGAACAACAACAATGTTAGAAATTTTACAGGCAGAGTGAGCATGCAAAGAACAACAACGATGACACATAAGAGAAATCTCAAGAAGCTTCGGAGAAATAACGCAGAGTTTCACGCGAAGCGCAAGTGTGCGCTAGGGCCGAGGTTAATTCCATTACCAAAGCGCAGGAGAGATATCATTCTAAAAAATGAAGATGAGACCCAAATTCATCAAGACTCATAGAACCTTTGACACTTAGAAATTCTTCCAAGTCAGGAGGATGCATAAGCTCAGGAGGAGGAGCAAAAGTGGTCCTTGTATCACCAATCTCGAATACTCGATGGTTCTCAGATCAGAGTCCAGACAGGAGGAGCGCACAGAGAAGGAGATTAGACCTCAGTCGACGGATCGGAGCGCGAAGGACTAACAACTGTTGGATCCAAAGGACACGTGGAAATAGATCAACATTTCGTTGACTCATGAGATGGAGAAGTCAAAGGTGAGAGTTGTAGGAACTTGCGAAATGCGAAGTTACGATTTGATCGTAGCCATCGATCAGAGGGAGGGATCTCGACTGTTGATATGATATGAATCAATTTGGAGCTTCATGAGTTGGGAGTTTCGAGGCAACTCATAGCAGGAGTTCGCGATATGAAAAATCGCGATGCACCCCTCTTGCTTGGCCCCTAGTCACAGTTGGTTGTCACATTAATGAAGGCTAAGGGAGGAGCTAGCACATCATTAGGCTCTACAACAGAGATCGTCGAAATCACAAAATGCATTTTTGAATAGGGTTGTGGTCACAACCAATGGTCACATAAACAAAGAGAAGGGAAGGAGCTAGCATTGCTAGGCTCCACCTCAGAGTTTCACAAGTTGGGAGAATCGAGGAAAATCGCAACACAACTTCGCGAAACGCAATGTCCCGACAAGATCTTGGTCATCAGATCATGGAGTATCGTGGACCGTTGATCTCACACAGAGATTTTATATATCGAGAGTTGGAAGAGTCAGGGTTGGCTCACGTTCAAACCCCCGACATGCGAGGTTGTGATCTGACCTTAGTCGTTGATGGAGGAAGGAGAGATCTGGTCCGCAGACTAAGAGATGAAAGATCTAAATCATCCATTCAAGAGCACCATCAAGATCACAGATCGATGGTCATGCTCCATTGCGGGGCCAGAACCTGCTCAGGCCTTAATTTTTCATGAGAGGGTTGTAATTGAAACCACGGTTTTGGAGAAAGGATGCATGGAGGCTCGTAGTGAATTGTGGGGTGAAGAGAGAGTTTCCTTCCAACTGCCTATGGACATGCCCACAATCGCATGGTCACATGAAGTTCATATCCTAAGGTCATATCGTGAAAAGAAACTAGTGCTCACTAAACAGAGCTCGAGAAGCACCTTTTTAATAGGCATTTGGTCACCGTCGATGCTCACATGAAGGAAGGGGCTTAGAATCCAAATAAGCCATAATTGACTAGATGTAACTGCCAGAAGGAAGTGATTGCATCGGCCAGAGAACTCGAGGAGCTGGAGGGTGATCACCAGGGAAGCTTAAGAGTCTCGAGGTAATTACTAATGGAATGAAGACTCATCATAGAGAAAATTAATAGATTGAAAAGTGTCAAAGTTTGTAACTGCAACACAGAGGATAAGCTTGACTGTGACAGAGAAGACAAAGATTCGCACTGCCAGAAAAGGCAATGAATCTCAGGATAACAACCGCTGGTGATGAGTAGATTCAGTATAACCGCCAGGGATGATGAAGAGTTGCTATGATGATCAGGAAAAGGAATCAACATGACAAAAATATGCAGAACAAAGAAGTGAAATGGGGCTGCGAGTCAGCTATGCAGTTATGAGGAAGAGATGCAGTAAAAGGGCAGAACAATGACATTGTAAAGAGTATGCAGAGGCATTGCATAGAGGATGCAATTGGTTCCCAGAGAATATAAAAATGCATAATAGAGAATAGATGGCTGTTGTTGTTGAGTGTGTTTCATGCAGGTAGAAGCATGTTGCGTGTAGGAGATGAAGCACACAGAAGAGGTGTGGTGCATAGAATGGAAAGAAGACACAAAGCATAAAGAGAAGAAGAAGAAAGGAACATAAATGTATATATGAGAGAATAACAGAAAGCGCGGTAGACGTGAGGAGAGAGACATTGATGCAGGCAGAGTAGAGTAGTGTAGGAGAACAGTGATGAGACTGGTAAGCCATAGATAAATGTTGTATCACTATGATAAATTCAATAAAGTAAATATTTATATTTCAAGGTGGTAGGGAGGTGTTAGAGAGGATTGGTGTCCTCGGATTTTCAAGTGGGTGCTTGAACACAGGGAGTTGTAGCTTCCATCTGGTTGCAGCTAGAAAAACTAGGGTCCCAGGGTGGTGCAAGGGAGAACTATTGTTCTCTGTTATACAGGTTGGTGCCTATGTGACTGGAATTTGGTGCTTCCATCCATTTGGTGTTGGAACACTCAAGGAGTTGGTGCTTCATTTTAGTGGGTTCTAGAGAAACCAGTGAGTTGGTGCTCTCAACAATTTGTTTCTTGTAAAACAGAGGTTGTAGCCTCAGGAGGAGTTGGAGCTCATAAGAATGATAATGTAAAGAAAATAAAGATTACTTATCATATCAAGAAAAAGAGGTTTTTCCCTTTATGGGTTTCCTTAGGAAATATCGATCTCTATAAATTTTATGTGTGTGATTGATGTTAAATATTCTATTGCTTACCTTCCTACATTATTGTGATCATCATTGAGTATTTTGTAAAGAGTTTAAAATATGCATAATTGTTTAAGAATAGTAACAACTGATTCATGCCCCCCCCTCTCAGTTTTCCAACAATTGGCATTAGATCCAGTTTATTTTATCTAAAGGTAGATCAATAAGATTAAACATGTCAATCCATGAAGTAGCTTCAAACAATAAGGCCCCCCTATTCAATGGAACAAACTTTGCCTTCTGCAAAGTTAGGATGAGAACCTACATAATGGCTTTAGGTGCAGATGTCTGGGATGTGGTAGAGACTGGTTAGGTAAAGCCAGTTGTACTAGCTAATAAGGATAACAATCTAGAATTCAGCTTCAATGCTAAGGCTATGAATGTTATTCTGAGTGGACTTATAGAAGAAGAATTTGTGAAAGTTATGCACTTAGAAACTGCCAATGAAATGTGGGACAAACTCATTAACAATTATGAAGGTAATGAGGAGGTAAAGGACACCAAGCTTCAAACCTACAGAGTACACTTTTAACAACTAAAGATGAAAGAGGATGAAACTATTGGGAAGTACTTTCTGAGAGTTGAATAATTAGTAAATGCAATGAAAGCACTTGGTGAAAAAATTGAGGAACCCTCTTTAGTTCAAAAAATTTTGAGATCTCTTCCAGATAGGTTCAACCCGAAGGTCTCTGCTATAGAATAACTTAATGATCTAAAATCTTTGTATTTTTATCAACTTCTAGGAACGTTTACTGCATATGAAATGAGGATAGTTAAAGATAAATCCACCTCTAGAGAAGCATCATTTAAAGTAAATAAGAATGAGGATTCTGAGCCTCATGAAATTGAAGCAAAAATTGTGAGAAGACTAAAGAAAGGATCAGGAAAGTACCAAGGCAAGTTGCGCTTCAAATTTTTTAACTATGAAAGGATAGGTCACTTTGAATCTAAGTGTCCACACAAGAATATGGACCAGAACTCAAAAGGTCAACAGAATTATAAATCCAAGAGATTTGGTAAAAAGAAAAGTTTATGTGTAAACAATGACGACTCTTTAGGAGACACGGATAGTGATTCTGATGGTGAAGATAAGGTTAATGAATTTATTCTTACGGACAAACAAGATTATGATAATAAAACAACAGGAAGTGATGGTGATGATGAATAAGTTGTGGTTGACTTGGAAGGAGAACTGATCAGTGCTTTAGAAGAGATTGACAAACTCGGACTCAAGAAGAGAAAACAAAAATAGGTGTTGATACAATTTGAAAAGAATGGTAAAAAACCTGATGAAGACTTTGCCCTGCTAAAAGTGGCGTTAGAAGAGGCAAATAAGATAGAGGACATTATGAGAAAACAGTTATCAGAAAAGAAGGCAAGATGTGAAGCCTTGGAAGAAGAGGTAGTAAAAACCAGAAAAAAGATGGAGAAGTTTAAAGCATTGTATCTCGAAAATATTCCAAGCATTAGATATGAGTTTGAAGCTGTAAAAACTGTCATAACTTCGGCCACAAAGATGCAAACTTCCATTTGAAGAATTAAAAAACAGATACAAAGATAAAACCCTTAGCTAAAAATGTCAGCACGTGGAAAAAGAAAGATAGTGAAAATTGTGGTCTAGTACTTTCAACTCAAAAACAAAAAGACCCCTGGTATATAGACAGTGGATGGTCCAAGCACATGACTGGAGACAAGGATAATTTGTTGTCTATAAGTAAAGAAAAAATAGGAAATGTGACCTTTGAAAATAATGAACCAGGTAAAATCAAGGGTAAAGGGATGGTGAGTTTGAGCAATGGTAAAGGAAAAGCCCAAGATGTTCTACTTGTAGATGTGTTGAAACATATTTTTCTCAGTGTAATTCAAACAGAGGATGTGAAGTGGTGTTCACTTCCAAAGATTGTAAGATCAAGTCTTTAAATTTAGGACAAGTGGTGGCTAGAGGCATAAGGACAAACAATAATGTTTATGTGTTGAAAGAATATAGAGAAGAGTGTCATCTAAGAAAACATTATGAGAGCTAGTTATGGAATAGGAGACTTGAACATCTAAACTTTGACCACTTAATAAAGCTCAAAAATCTTGAAGCAGTAAAAGATCATCCAAGAATATCAAAGCCACAATATTATGTATGTAAACCCTATCAAGTAGGAAAGCTAACCAGGACACAATTTAAATCCAAGAACTCTACTTCAACAGAGAAACCACTCCAATTAGTTCATATGGATCTATGTGGACCATCAAGACAGGAAGACACAGGGAAGGAAAACTACTTCGTGCTTATCATTGATGATTATTCCAGACTCACTTGGGTTTCTTTTCTCAAAGAAAAAGTTGAAGCATTTGAGAAATTTAAAATATTTAAGGCTTAAACTGAGAATCAAATACGCAACAGATTAAAGGTTGTAATATCAGACAGAGGAGGATAATTTATGCCAAGTGATTTCAAGGAGTTATGTGATAAACATGGGATCAAAAGAGAATACACAATCCCAGGAACCCCACAGCAAAATGGAGTAATTGAGAGGCAAAACAGAATAGTTCAACAAATGGTCAGGTCAATGATGAATGAGAAGAACATTGGTAGAACCTACTGGGTAGAAGCAATACACACAACAATCCATATTCTTAACAAATCCCATCTCAGACCACATAGTGACAAAACACCTTATGAACTATGGTACGGAAGACCTGCTTCAATCAAACACTTCAAAGTCTTTGGGAGTAAGTGCTACATAAAGAATAATAATGAAAACCTTGGCAAGTATGATGGCAGGGCTGATGAAGGCATATTCTTAGGATATGCTACAAATAGTAAAGGATACAGATGTTATAATAAGAGGCTGCAAAAAGTAGTTGATTGCATTGATGTAAAGGTTGATGAAGGAGTCTCAGTAAGAGAGATGAGCAATATTGAGTCTGCTATAGAATACACAGTTAAAGCTAAAGATGAACAAGTCTAAGAATCAGAAAAAGAAGACTCTGAGTCATATGAAGACACAAACACTCAGGGAGACTCAAATCAGCAAACAACATCAAATCCTTCCTCTATAATTACTCAAAAAAATCATCCTCCAAATCAGATAATTGGTGATAAAGACAAAGGTGTACAAACTAGGAGAAGGATAATAAAAAACACTGAGAAATCACATATAGTCTTCATATCCATGGTGGAACCCAAGAACTTCAATGAATCTAGTGAAGATGAAAATTGGTTAAAATCAATGAATGAAGAATTGGACCAGATTGAAAAGAATGACACTTGGGAACTCGTTCCTGGGCCAGTAGATAAAAATGTAATAGGATCAAAATGGGTCTACAAAAATAAGATGAATGAACCAGGAAATATTCTAGGAAATAAGGCTAGATTGGTCTGCAAAGGATATGCTCAAATAGAAGGAATGGATTTTGATGAAACATTTGCGTCCGTAGCAAGATTAGAAGCTATTAGAATGTTTCTTGCATATGCTTGTCATAAACAGTTTAAATTCTATCAAATGGATGTCAAGTTAGATTTTCTAAATGGAGATCTAAAAGAAGAAGACTATATGGAACAACCTAAGGGTTTCCAACTATCAGATAACCCTAACTTTGTCTGTAAGCTAAAGAAAGCCTTATATGGGTTGAAAAAAGCTCCTCATGTCTAGTATCACAGACTAGATACATATCTTCAATACAAAGGGTTTAAGAGAGGAACAATTGACAACAATCTATATATCAAAAAAGAGGGTAATGATTTGTTCATTGTGTTGGTCTATGTAAATGACATCATCTTTGGTAGTAATAATGCTTCATTAGTACAATGGTTTGCTTATGCCATGCTGTATGAATTTGAAATGTCTATGATAGAGGAACTGCCATTTTTTCTTGGTCTGCAAATTACTCAGAGATCTGAAGGAATATTTCTTTCTCAAGAAAAATATCTAAGAGAAATGTTGAAAAGTTTTCAAATGGAAGATTTTAAACCTATGAGCACACCTATGGTCATTGGATGTAAGTTATGCAAGGATGATGTCTCACTTGATGTTTATCAGAGTTCATATAGGTCTATGATAGGCAACCTATTGTACATCACAACATCTCGTCTAGACATAATGCATGTTGTTGGAATGGTAGAAAGGTATCAGTATGCACCTAAACAGAGTCATTTGTTAGTTGTCAAAATAATATTCAGATACTTGCAAGGAACAATGAACTATGGCCTATGGTATCCCAAGAATCAAAATTTTCAACTATCAGTCTATTCAGATGCTAATTGGGATAACTACGTGGATGAAAGGAAAAGCATGAGTGGAGGTGCATTTTTCTTAGGAGATTCCCTTGTATCATGGTTGAGCAAGAAGAAAGGTTTCATTTCCTTATCAACTACAGAAGTTGAATACATTGCAGCTGCCACTTGTTGTACCCAAGTATTGTGGATGATTCAGACACTTGCAGACTTGGAGGTAAACTATTCTGCACTGATCCCAATCCATTGTGATAATACCAGTGCAATTAGTGTGTCAAATAATCTTGTCTTTCACTCCAACACCAAGCATATACCCATCAAGTATCACTTCTTGAGGGAACAAGTAACCAACCCTGTGGTTTATTTGCATTATATTCCATCCAAAGATCAGATTGTTGATATCTTCACTAAACCTCTTGCACAAGCTCAGTTTGAGTATCTATACCAAAAGTTGGGCGTGAACCCACTATAAACCTAAGAGAGTCCATCCTGTCAGGGGGATTTTGTGTTGGTTGAATATCTGATACCTCCAAAAAGTACTACAACAAATCAGGGGGAGCATGTTTTTCTTTGACATTGATGTCAAAGGGGGAGAAAAGGTGTGGAATGCTATAGTTGGAGGTCTAAGCAGAATAGTGCATCCGTTCAGGGTTTCCATCAATGCCAAAGGGGGATATTGTTGGCATGTTTACAAGTAGAGTGTGCTTGTCATTGATGGAAAGAACAACAATGATGTTGGTAGGTTTATAGGAAGAGTGTGCATGGAAATTAAAACAACGAAGACAGAGAAGAGCAAGCTCAAGAATCTGAGGAGAAATAGCACAGAGTTGCATGTAGAGTGCAAGTGTGCACCAGGGCTGAGGTTAATTCCATTACCAAATCTCAAGAGAGTTATCATTCTTAGAAATGAAGACGAGACCCAAATTCATCAAGACTCATAGAACCTTTGACACTTAGAAATTATTCCAAGTCCGGAGGATGTGTAAGCTTAGGAGGAGTAGTGACAGTGGTTGTTGGATCACCAATCCCGAATACCTAATGGCCATCAAATCAGAGTCCAAATAGGAGGATCACACAGAGAAGGAGATTATACCTCAGTCATCGAATCATACCACGAAGGACTAACAACCATAGGATCCAAAGGACACATGGCGAGAGATCATCATTTCACTGACTTGTGAGCTGGAGAAGTCAAAGGTGAGAGTTGTAGGAACTCGTGAAATGCGAAATCATGATTTGAGTGCAGTTGTCGATCAGAGGGAGAGATCTCAACCATTGATTTGATATGAATCATTTCGTATTTTTGCAAGTTGGGAGTTTTGAGGCAACTCATAGTAGGAGTTCGCGATATGTGAAATCACGATGCACCCCTCTTGCTTGGCCCCTGGTCACAACTGGTGATCACATTGATGAAGGCTAAGGGAGGACCTAGCACGTTGCTGGCTCTATAATGGATATCGTCGAAATCGTGAAATGCCTTTTCGAATAGGGATGTGTTCACATCAACAAAAGAGAAGGGAAGGAGATAGTGTTGCTAGGCTCCACCTCGGAGTTTCATGAGTTGGGAGAATCGAGGCAACTCGTAGCACAACTTCGCAAAATGTGATGTCCCGATGAGATCTAGGTCATCATATCAAAGAGGATCATATACCATTGATCTAACATAGGGTATTTTGGATATCGGGAGTTGGAAGCATTAGGGTTGTCTCACGTTAAAACACCTGACACGTGAGGTCACGATCTGACCTCAGTCGTTGATGGAGGAAGGAGAGATATGGTTTGCAGATAAAGAGAGGAAAGATATGAAACGTATATTCAAGAGCACCATCAAGATCATGAGATCGACAGTCGTGCTCCATTGCAGGGCTTGAACCTACTCGGGCGTTAATTTTTCATGAGTGGGCCGCAATTGAAACCATGGTTTTGGAGAAAGGACACATGGAGGCTCGTAGTGAATTGTGGGGCGAAAAGAAGGCTGCCCTTCAACTGCTTATGGACACACCTGCAATCGCATGGTCACGTGAAGTTCATAGCCCAAGTTCATATCATGAAAAGGAACTAGCACTCACTAAACGGAGCTCGGGAAGCGCCTTTTGAATAGGCGTTTGGTCACCGTCGGTGGTCACGTGAAGGAAGGGGCTTAGAATCCAAAGAAGCCATAACTCACTGGTTGTAACTACCAGAACAAAGTGATTGCATCAGCCAGAGAACTCGAGGAGCTAGAGGGTGATCGCCAGAGAAGCTGAAGAGTCTCAAGGTAACTTCCAGTGGAATGAAGACTCATCATAGAGACAATTGACAGATTGAAAAGTGTTGAAGCCTGTAACTGCAAACAGAGAGGATAAGCTTGACTGTGATAGAGAAGATGAAGAGTCTCACTTCTAGAGAAGGAAATGAATCTCAGGATAATGATCGATGGTGATGAGTAGATTCAGTATAACTGCCAGGGATGATGAAGAGTTTCTATGATGATCAGGCAGAGGACTTGACAAGACAAAAAGATGTAGAACAAAGAAGTGAAATGGGACTGCGAGTTAGCTATGTAGTTAGCTATGTAGTTATGAGGAAGAGCTGCAGTAAAAGGGAAGAATAGTGATGTTGTAAAGAGTATGCAAAGGCATTGCACAGAGGATGCAGTTGGTTCCCAGAGAATATAAAAATGCATAACAGAGAAGAGGTGTGTGCTGATGTTGAGTGTGTTTCATGCGGGTAGAAGCATGTTGTGTGGAGGAGTTGAAGTGCATAGAAGAGACGTGGTGCATAGAATGGAAAGAAGACACAGAGTTGAAGCACATAGAAGAGACATGGTGCATAGCATGGAAAGAATACATATAGCATAAAGTGCATAAGAAACAAGGAACATAAATTCATATCTGACAGAAGAAAAGAAAGTGTAGTAGACGCGAGGAGAGAGAAATTGATGTAGGCAAAGTAGAGCAGTGTAGGAGAATAATGATGAGACTCGTAAGCCATAGATAAATGCTGTATCACTTTGATAAATTCAAGAAAGTAAAGATTTATATTTCAGGTTGGTAGGGAGGTGTTAGGGAGGACTCATGTCCTTAGAGTTTCAAGTGGGTTCTCGAACACAGGGAGTTGTAGCTTCCATCTGGTTGCAGCCAGAAAAACCAGGGTGGCAGGGTGGTGCAAGGGAGAACTATTGTTCTTTGTTATACAGGTTGGTGCATGTGTGACTAGAAGTTGGTTCTTCCATCCAGTTGGTGCTGGAACACTCAAGGAGTTGGTTCTTCCTTCTAGTGGGTGCTAGAGAAACCAGAGAGTTGGTTCTCTCAGCAAATTGTTGCTTGTAAAATAGAGGTTGTAGCCTCAGGAGGAGTTGGAGCTCATAAGAATGATAATGTAAAGAAAATAAATATTACTTATCATATCAAGAAGAAGAGGTTTTTCCCTTTATGGTTTTCCTTAGGAAATATCTATCTCCATATATTTCATGTGTGTGATTGATGTTAAATATTCTATTGCTTACCTCCCTAAATTATTGTGATCATTATTGAGTATTCTATAAAGAGTTTAAAATAGGCATAATTTTTTAAGCACAGTAACAACTGATTCACCCCCCACCCCCCCACCCCTCTCAGTTGTCCAACAAAAACAACTTTTCTCCATGGGGATTTGGATGAAGAGATTTATATGCAACAACCACAGGGGTATGAGGTCAAAGGGAAAGAAAAGTTGGTATGCAGGTTGAAGAAAAGCTTGTGTGGCCTAAATCAAGCTCCAAGGCAGTGGTATTTGAAGTTTTATGGGTTTATGACAGAACAAGGTTATAGTATATGCCATTCTGATCACTTTTTTTATTTTAAAAGGATGGAAAACATAAGCTATATTATCTTACTATTGTATGTAGATGACATGCTTGTTACAAGGTCTAATATGTAGGATATAAATGTGCTCAAGAAGAAATTAGCTAATTCATTTGCGATGAAGGATTTGGGTGCTGCAAATAAAATCCTTGGTATGAGAATAACAAGAGACAAGAAAAATTACAAATTGACATTGTCTCAGGGTGAGTACATAGAGAAGGTGTTCGAGAGGTTTAGAATGTAGAATGCAAAACTAGTTAGTACACCTTTGTCCAGCCATTTAAAATTAACCAAGGAAATGTGTCCCGAGACATAGGAGGAGATAGAATACATGTTCAGGGTCCCTTATTCATCAGTAGTTAGCATCTTAATGTATGTGAAGGTTTTCACAAGACCAGGTATTGCACATACAATGGGAGTTGTGAGAAGATATATGAACAATCTAGGTAAAGATCATTAGGAGGAAGTAAAGTGAATTCTCAGGTATTTGAGAGGTACTTCTACTCATGCATTATGTTTTGGAGATTCAGACATTGTTCTACATGGATATGATGATTCAGATATGGCAGGTGATAAAGATAGCAGGAGGAGAAACAGAGGGTATGTTTTTACTATAGGTGGAACAACAATAAGTTGGATTTCAAAACTACAAAAGGTTGTTTCACTTTCAACAATAGAAGAAGATTATGTTACTTCTACAGAGGCTAGTAAAGAAATGATTTCGTTACAAAGGTTTATGGAGGAATTGGGAAAGAAGCAGGAGAATAACAGGTTGTACTGTGACAGTGAGAGTGTCATTCATATTGCAAATAAATCATTCTTCCATTCAAATACTAAGAATATATAGATTAGGTACCATTTCATACGATCCATCTTGGAAGATGGACATATGAAGTTGGAAAAGAAACATACTAGCCAGAATCTTGTAGATATGTTAACAAAGGGAGTAACCAAGGACAAACTGAGTTCTTGCTCAGTTTTAGTTGGTCTTCAAGCATGAAGATGAAGATGAGAAATTTTCCAAGTCCAATAAGGATCATAGTCCAGTAGATACAACAACAGTGGAGTTGTTGTGATCTGTGTCAGGCAAATTATATCACTTTTCTAATGACCTAAAAACATTAAATTGTCAAACCAGGGTTGGTAATCTTAGAGCTGCTACACTATATGTGCAGGTAAGAATATTCTAAAAACTATTCAAAAGAAGCCAAATTACTCTATCTATAAAACTCTCTACTTTCAAAACGTAGGAAAGGATATTTAACCATTAATTTCATCTATTCTATTTTAACCATCTACTGTCTACAGGTAATGCTAAGCAAACCATTTAACCTATGCCAAACTAGAGAAATTTAAATACCAAACATAACTCTAAGATATCCTTTGAATCATATAAACTTAACTTTGAATCATAACTCCTATTCTATCACCCATTAATTCACAATTCATCTATCAGAAATGCAGAAAGAAATGTTTTAATCACTAAATTATTCTTATATCTTTTAGTCATCTACAGTGCTGTGGGTGCTAGTGGATAAATACTCTATGAATCTAGATCTAAGAATAAAGATTTAAAATCCACTGTTTACAAAGGAAATATTAAACTTCTAATGAGCTGAAGCAATCATAACAGTGTTGAACAGAGTAACTAGTGCAAAATGGGTACGGAACACTAACAGTAACTCTATTTTATTTTAAATCTATTTCCTATGGAAGGGAAATCCTATAAGATTCTAAGGATAAATTTAATCTACAAAATCACAACTAATCTTTAAATCTAATCCATTAATTATAAATTCAATCTAAGTCACTAACTCTACAATTTCCTTCAACTGACCTGTGTAAAGGTAAATGATAAAAACTAGTCAGACTATAAACTTACAAGATACTAATGAAATTCATTACCATGCATGAATTTATCTATATTAACAAGAATTCAAATGATCCAAGCCTTATGAATTAATTTAAAACCTATTTAATTCTACCATTCACTATTTCTATCCTGTGATTCAATCTATGACTTTAGCAAATTGATGATTCAATCTACAAAGCACAAAACATGGTTATTCAAATCTATCTGCCAACTATCTAGGCTCTGTGCATAGAGATCACTCTACAGAATTATAATGTCATGTGATCTAAATTATAACAGAATTCAATCTAACAGTTGCATATTTAAATCATAAAAACATGGAATAATTTCTACAATGATTATTTCTATAAAAACAACAATCAACATATACTTTGTATATCTACTATAAAATGAAGAGATCATCTACCTATGGTGGTGGGCCCTCCCACAGAGACAGAGATCCCTGATAACATTTCAGAAAAGAACGATCTACACAACCATATCCATTCAACAGCGATTGCAAAACGATTAATCCATGTGATCAATCTTTAACCAGACATCAATTCAGAGAGAAAACAAGTATCATTCTATTTAGCAAAAATCTCAGTCGAAGTTTTTCAAAATCAATCGTTTCCCTCATATCGGGACAGACCCATCGTTTTATAATGTTTTAACTCTCATTTTTTGGAATCGGCGATCCTCCATCTAAGCTAACTACCAACACAAAAAATGGAGAAGCCATGCAGAGTATTAATTACATAACAAACTTAAATGGGTGATCGCATGACACAAAGTGTCATGAGATTCGCCTCAAATTACAAATTCCAGTAAATGCGTCTCTGCATATGTTCTTCTTTGGATAGGAGTCCAGCTTGTATGTTGAAGTGGCATCGAACTTTATGAAGCTTCATGAGAAAAAAGGGAGGTTGCGTCAACGTATGATAATCTGCAATAGCGTAGTAAAAAAGAGTTGCATCCCAATATTGCATTAGTCCATTAATCATAGTATGCATTCTTTTAATTAAGATTCAAAAGATTAAAACATTTCCAAAATGTATTAAAATATGATCTCTTTACCTTAGAAACATGGTTAGGCAGGGCAAAATGATATAGGCTAGAAATGTAGCAAAATAGATAGGTGTTTGTCAAAAGGAGATATAAGATGCTGGTAACTGGTGCAAAACAGGTGAAAAACAAGTCAAAGATATGCAAAAATAAAGGTCATATTCATGGCCCAACATTTCCCCCAGGCTGAAGTACTTGCATGTCCTCATGCAATAGGACTAGGAATTGGGGAATTAATGAGAACTTGGAAACCAGGAACTGTTTGTATCTTCAACTTTCTAACTTACTTCTTTAATCTTCTAATTTGTGCTTGTCTCTGATGAGCAATCTTCTCAATCTTCTGCAACTTCTTAAGAAAATCTGTTTACCTTCCTTTTAGTTGTTCTACCTTAGCTCTCAAATGGGTGTTCTCAATTATTCTCAACTCATTTTCTATTTCTATATTCCTATTAAGAACGTCATATTCTTGAAGTTTCTCCTTTAGGCGCACATTTCTTCTTATCAATCTGCCAAGGGAAATACATCCTTCTTCACTTCGAGAATCAACATCTGTAGGAGAAAAACCTTCTGAATTTTCATCAACATTCTCGTGTATTGGTGTAGACATTGATTCATGTACCTCAAGGGATTCTTTTTTTTTCTTACAATCTTCAACTTCATTTTCAACAGAACCTTGAACAACATCTAAAATAGAGTTAACAAGGTTTTCAACAAGGTCTTCACTATCTACAGGATGTTGAAAGTCAAGAGCATCAGTTGTAGAGTTACCAACGAGGTCCTGAACATCTTGTTTTGGACCAATCTCTTCCTCCTCAGGAATTTTCCCAAAGTATTTAACACCTTCTACCTATATGTGAACTTCTTTTAATATTCGTGACATGCTCCAAGTTGGAAATCTGTTCCTACTATAGGAGCTTCCTCCAAGTTAGAAATTCTACTTCTGGTCATAGGATTTGAATGAGAAGGGTTAGCTAAAGACTTCTCTTTAATTCTTGGTTTAACAATGAAGTCCTTGATTCTGTCAGAGTCGAGGTCTTCATTCAATCTCAGTTCATCTGTAACTGCTTCTGATTCAATATACTCCATCTTTTATTTACCTAGATTTGGCTTCTCCATATACTTGTTTTCCTTTTCCTTTGTATTTTCATTATCGGGTACTAGAGCTTCAGAGGTATTAGGGGACAATACCAATCTCGACCGCTTTTTACTTTCAGAGGGTGTTTCTGGTTCAATAATATCATGCTTTTTCTTTGTTCCTTGTCTCTCAAAAGTAACAGATGCAGGGGATTCGGGTAATTTAGAGGCAGACTGAAGTCGAGTCTATCTATTAGATAAAATTATAGCCTTACTGACTTTCGGCTTTGACCCCGACTTCTTAGATTTACCAGGCTTAAAATTCCCTTGAAGACACCCTTCCCAGGTTAAATCTTTGGCTTCCAATGCAAATGAAACAAGAATTTTAATTAACCCATGGTGAGACAAACTACCCTTAGGATTAGTTGTACTTTTCTGAATCTGGTTCGCCATTTTTCCCAAGGTTTGGAGCAGATAATACAGAATGTCCATAGGGGTAGTTCCTTCCAGATGGAGTAACAACTTAGCATGATATATATATATATAAAGTATCAAAACGTCCTTCAAAGGTGACATTTTTTTGTAAAATATACAGAACCTTACCCCATAATCCCGACAACCAGGTTTTAGGAATGCCTCTTGACCAGTAAGCATCCTTGAATTCAGGAATCAACAGCTGATTAAAAATATCCTTCGTAATTGGTTTTCCTTTACACCATCTTTCCCTTGTGCATGGCAGACCCACCGCCTGACTGATAAGACTCTCTCTAATTACCAATTCGAGGCCTTTGATAATAGTGTGATGCCCGTCGAAGGTTTTAGCAAATTGCAGAGCAATCTCCATATCATATCCATCAAATTTCTCCAGAAAGGGCATCCATCCTGCGGCTTCAAAAATGTGCTTGGTATCTCGAAAGTCCATCGAGGAAGAAATCTCAGCCAGACTATCTGGTTCATGCCGACTAGCTACCATGTTTACGGGTACAGAGGTGAAGGTAAGATAGCAATTTATGCAGGTCATATTGAGAGTGGATAAGGGCAGAAACATTATGCACAATAAGGTTAAACAATGTCTTAAACAGAGGTAAAACATCTGCAGGCATCATTATGTGTGGTTGATCAAATGTTTTCATCATTAATTAACTGGCCCGAAGTACCAGAAAGTACATTACTGAAATCATGCAGTGATAACGGTGGTTGCATAGATACGGTCTTAATCATGGCAAAGTTTACATCAAGTCGTGGGATAGATAGTTTCTACGAGGATTCATCAAAAGTAGAGCGTCTAAGGGTATAAAAGAGTACACATGTCTGAAATCGTGCGAGAGTAAATGGAGAGAACGCATCATATGGTAAGGATAAAATTAGTATCAAGGAAGGGCATGTGCAATCATTTTGTCAAAGGCCAAATATCGTTATGGAAGGGTGGCAATCGATCATTCTTTTAATAAATTTAAATGTATTAATAATTTGAATTATTAACTAAAGAAACACATACCTCATCCATTACTTATTGTTTTCATGTTTTGTAATAGGTGTTGAAGATCAGAGCTCGAGTGTATCCTTTTCCATAGATGTCTCCTACTGACTACAATGCCTCTATCCTAGCTACGCTCATATAGAGACATTATAAAAGTTATCCCTGTTTTTCCTTTGATTTTAATGAATTATACAGTTGAAAAATTATCTGCAACAAAGTGCCCTCGGATCCTTTTGAAACCAATCTGATGTTTTTCCTGGTTGGAACTGATATTATTCTTTCTCATGAGTAAACTGACTGAGTACCAGATAGGTACAGAACTAGTACAAAACAAGTACCGAAAGAGTGTTGAAATAAACTGGTGCAAAACCGGTACCAAACTGGTACAAAATAGAAACTAGAAAAATGTTGAAATAAGATGAATAATAACTGTAGCGAGAACAATCTGAACAAAGTGATCTCTAGCCAAACACCGAGCTCCAAGCTCTGTAACTGAAAAACCAACTGCAACTAGAAAAGTATCCCAAACTTGTTGAGGTGCAGGAAAAGTTCCCATTTTGGAACAAACAAATCTCTGACTAACTCTGAACCTGTCCTCCTTTTATTTCAAAGAGGAGTTAACCAAAATCATCAAATCTGCAACAGCTTCAAAGATTTTACCCATGGTACAAGTCTTTATTGTGTGAATAAATGTTTTGAAGTCGAACAAAAAAAAAAGTCATTGGATTACCAGTCATTAATGTATGATGTTAACCAATGCGAGAGCACCCACCATTGATGTCAATGGGCCTCAAGGTACCTGTAGTACATCTTAAGAGGTGTGAATAGATATTCTGATGTTGATTCACCTGTAATATCTATCAACCAAGAGACATTAATGTATTCCCATGGTTGTTAGCAAGGAGATATTCCATTAAGGCATGCAGATTCCAGGGTACTAAATAGTCTCTAGCCTCATTTCCAGATAAGGTGTTGATGTTGATGGAGTGAGACTTGTTGGAAGGTGGACCTTAATGTATTCCACATCATCCAGCTGGAGTGCAAATAAAAAATTTCAGAAAATTGACTTGGTGGAACAATAATCACTTACTTGTGGATTTTACGAGCCCAAGTTAGTCATCGCTCGTTGCTTTTTCACATTTTGAGAATCTGAAAAATGGCTAAAAGAAGACTGCAAGGGATTTTCTTTCCCATAATAATCTACTGGGTCCGGGAAAGGAATAAGCCTATACCCAATAGATGCTCCTCGCATACGTTAATGAGCAACAAAGGAAGCAAACAAGCTCAAAATTTATTAGATTAAAGCAAGACAATATGGCAGTATTATAAAATGTTTCGCAAAATAAACAATCTTACCTTCTTACCTGTTGCAAAAAAAATAAAGATGCTTCCATTTTGTACCTGCCCCAATTCTGCAAAACTAAAAAACAGATCAAACAAGAAAGAAACTATAGAAGAGAAAAAACACTTTTATTTTTATTTTTATTTTATATTTTTTTATATATATTTTTTATTTTATATATATTTTTTATATTTTTTGTATTTAAAAAGGAAAAAGAGTCAAGGAGTAACAAGAGAAGAGGAAGACTCTTCTCTTACTAACTCCATTTCTGTTTGTTTCGATATATCCTGCATGAAATCATCTTTGGATAGAGGTTTCTGATAAATTCTCAGTCGATGTCCATTTACTACGAAAGAATGTTGTGAGTCATCAATGGTCTTAATCTTAACGGAACCATTGCCAAAAAATGTCTCAACTTCACAAGGTCCTAACCAACGTGTTGTAAGTTTTCCTTTAAAAGTTGTGTACCTTGAATCAAATAATAAAGCCTAGTCACTGGGTTGAAAATGCTTCTTTTTAATAAACTTATCGTGCCATTTACATCGTTGATTTTGAATTAAAATAGTTCGTTGAATGGCATCTTGTCTGATTTCATCTAATTCATTAAATTGCAGAACCCATTGTTTCTGTGCCTCATCCAAATTCAAACCCATTTCTGCTGCTATACGGAAGGTATGAATCTGAAATTCTATGGGAAGAAGAATTTGCTTACCATATACCAGTTCTTAAGGGGTATGACCAGTGGAGTTTCACCACGTAGTCCTATATGCCCATAAAGCCTCCGGAAGTCTATCTACCCAATATTTATGGTGTAAATGTATTGTCTTGGTCAGAATAGCTTCTAAAACTTTATTTGTGGATTCCACTTGCCCATTAGCTTGCGGATGGTATGGGGAAGACTTACAGTGTTTTATCCCATATTTATTTGTGAGTTCCTTCATTAGTTTAGAGGTAAATTGAGCACCTTCGTCAGTAACAATTTCTCGTGGAACACCAAAGAGGGTAAAGATATCTTCATACATAAATTCGACCACTGATTTCTCAGCTGCTTGATACAAGGATTTTTCCTCTAGCCACTTGGTCACAAAATTTGTACAAACTAAGATGTATTTCTTCTTTCTAGACATTGGGGAAATTGGTCCTACAAAATCAAGTGCCCATTTGTCAAATGGTTCAATCACAACCTGAGGTCGTAAAGGCATCTCATCTGCTATGGTAGGTCTCCCCATCCTTTGACAGCTATCACAACTTCTTACATATTTTGTTGCATCCTTAAATAGTGTCGACCAATAATATCCTGATTGTAATACTTTATATGATGTTCTCTTATTAGAGAAGTGTCCTCCACATGGCCCATCATGACAGGCTTGAAGGATATCAGGAATCTCATCTTCCTGAACACATCTCCTAATGATCATATCAGGACTTGTAAAAAAAAGATCACTGCCTACCCAAGAGTAATAAGCACTATGTTGGACAATCCTTCTCTTTTGTGGTGATGACAAATGAGATGGAAATATCCCTGTAGCTAAACAGTTTGTTGCATCTGCAAACCATGGGGTCTTAACAACTACTGCAAATAAATGTTCGTCAGGGAAATTATCATTCACTGAAATGTCATTATTGTCTTGAGGAATTCGAGAAAGAAAATCTTCAACTAAATTCTCTTTTCCTGGCCAATCAACTATAGTGATGTTAAATTCTTGAAGTAACAAAAGCCATCGTGTAATCCTTCTGGTAGTAACTGGTTTTTTCATCAGAAATCTAATAGCAGAATGTTCGGTATGTACAAAAAATTCATACCCAGTGATGTAATGTCAAAACTTATTGATGGCATGAACAACAGCCAAAACTTCCTTCTCTGTCATAGTATAATTTAATTCCAGAGGAGTTAAGTTCTTGCTAGTAAAGTAGATGGCATAATTTTGTTGGTTTTCTTTTTGTCCGAGTACTCCTCCTAAGGCAGTGTCTGAGGCATCCGTGGAAATATGGAAAGGAAGAGACCAATTTGGTCCTCTTAATATTGGTGTCGTGGACAATTTTTCTTTTAAAGACTTGAAAGCAATTTGACAATTATCATTCCAACAAAATTCTACATCTTTTGTCAGTAATTTGAACATAGGACCTGCTATCTTTGTAAAATTCTCAATAAATCGACGATAATACCCAACATGGCCCAGAAAAATCCTCACCTCCTTTTGAGTTTTTGGTGGTGAAAGTTTGACAATAACATCAATTTTGGTTGGGTCTACTTTGATTCCTTCTGAGGATAAATGGTGACCTAAGACTATCCCTTCAGTTGATAACATCCTACACTTCTCATGACTTAGGGATAAGTTTGTTTCCTGACAATGAATTAAAAAATTTTCCAAGTTGTTCAGGGCTTCTTCAAATTTGTTTCCATACACAGTAAAATCATCCATATAGACTTCCCCACAATCATGGATCAAATCAGCAAAAATTCCTAGGACTGCTCTTTGAAATGTGGCAGGAGCATTACATAATCTGAATGGTAGCACCCTATAATCATAGGTACCCCATGGACATGTGAAAGTTGTCTTATCCTGGTCTTCTGGACCAGTTTGGATCTGATTATACCCACTATATCCATCAAAAAAAGAAAATTATTTATTTCCTAACAAAGTATCTAAGACCTGATCTATGAAAGGTAAAGGGAAATAGTCCTTCAGGGTTGCCTTATTGAGTTCCCTGAAGTCCACACACATCCTCCACTTCCCTGTTGCTTTCTTAGGCACTACCACAAGAGGTGACACCCATTTACTATAAAAAATTGGATAGATGAATCCCACATTTAGTAATTTCTGTAATTCTTCCTTTACAAAGTCTTTGAGGATAGGATTCATTCGTCTTTGTGGTTGTCTTACTGGACTTATTTCATATTGAATATAGATATGGTGAATGCAAGTATTACGATGCACTCCTCTCATATCAGTATACTCCCATGCAAATTCCCTTGATTGTTCTTTTAAAAATTTCGTTAATTGCTTCTGTTGATTTGGACTTAATACAGAATTAATATACAAGCTTTTCCCTGGACCAATCTCGATTGGAATAGTGGATAATCCTAAATGTTCATCAATGGTAAAAACCATAGATGATGAGAATGAAGTAAATGACTCACTCTGTTCCTGGAATTCCTCGTTAAAAATTTGATCGTATTGAGAATATGTTTGTGGAAATTCCACATTTTATGTGACTAACAGAAACTGACTCAAGATATTATCTTCTATTGGTTCTTGAAGAGCCCAAAACTCATCAAAAGAAAACAAGGGTTCTTCCAAATCATCCTCATTATAGGCACATGTTAACCAATGTAGGTCTTTAGAAACTGGTTGAGTTGGTGGATATAAAGTGAGCTTCTTTGAAGAAACTTCATTTGAAATAAACATATCTCCTCCACGACACCCTATGATAGCATTAGTTGTAGCCAATCAAGGTCTTCCTGAAATAATTGGATGACCTTTCGTGAGATCCTTAGATTCAATAATCATGAATTCCATAGGATATTCATATGAAGATAATGTGATGAGGATGTCATCTAAAATTCCAATAGGTTTGACAGTTGTTCTATCATCAAGTTCGAGAACTGTGGGAGTAGGGAAAAGGAGATGGATCAAATGTAACCACTCAACAGTATTGATGGTCATTATGTTAATAAATGCACCCAAATATACTAAAGTATTACCAACAGAAATATTATTGATAGATACAGTTACTATTGGATTTCCTGGGTTGGCATACTTTACAATTTTAGGTGATTTAGAAATATAATCTGATAACTGTCCCACGAGATGTATAGTAAGGGGATCTTTTTGTTTCCGACTAGGTTTCTTAATGCAAAGTTCCTTGATGGTTTTCGCATAATTGGAACATCCCTTATTTCTTGTAATAGTGGAATCTTAACACAAACATTTCTCAACTCATTCATGATATCAAACTCAGGTCGAACAATTGATTTTTCAATAATCAACCTCTCGGGAAAAGGAGGTGTTCGAGGAATCTGAGTTTGTATAGTTTGTTGAGGGTTAGATGATTGATTTTTTGGAATAATGACATATTCCAAGGTTTTTTCATTCGGTAATTCATCCAGAGTTTCCTCCTCTTCCTCTTGAATAATAACGGTAGGAGATGTCCTTCTTATTGGTGGAGTTTTATTTAACACCTTCCCAGATCTCAACTGAATTTCTTGTATGGGAATGGGAGCAATGGTGTGAGATGGAAAGTTTTGAAAATCAATATTATGGAGAGGCTGAGATGGTCTATTATTAGGATTTGGAATGGGTTGAGCGGGTAATATGGTAGGTCGAGGAGGGTTATGAGTACGAAATTTTTGTGAATTTTGTGGAATTGGTGGCACTAGTGGTAATGGTGGTGGAATAAATCCAGGCAATAGTTGTTTCATATTAGGGGGGTACTGAGTATTTGGGTTTGGAGGCATCGGTACTGCAAGTTGTTGATTACTTCCATAATTATTCCCTCGCCAATCCCAAGGTTGTGGAGTACATACATTCTGTGGTGGCCAATTTGGCCAATTCCATTGTTGTTGTTGAGGTTGTTGTTGAGGTTGTTGTTGAGGAAAAAGGGGGTAATAATTGGAAGGTTGTGGGGTTGGATCCTGATACATGTTTTGATTCCTAGGTTTCCATGGCCTCCTAGGTGGATATGATGATTCTGGAGGCTCCCCTCCCTTGTATATAGCTTGTAACCAAGGTAATGATGGGCAATCCTCTGTTGCATGGTTATCAATGCAAATTCCACATACGGAAATATTATCCAAAGGACATTCTCGTCGAGGATGTCTTTTTCTACATCTAGGACAATATATTCCTAATACAAGGTCTTCATCTTTCTGCTTTTTCTTAATTTTAAGAGTGTCTAATTGAGAGCCAATGGTACTAAGGATATCAGTTTTGAAATTTTCCAGAAGATTTCCTAGTTCACTCCTGGTAACTCCTCCAAAGGTAGTGACCTTAGTGTTTCTATTAATAGGTTCTCTCACACTCTTTATTGTTTTCCCCTCACTTCTCGAATAGGTTCTACATAACTCACTAATTTCTTCGAAGGTTTTCTAGTAGATGTCCCCTGAAGCCATTAGATTAAGAGTATCTATATATTATTCCAAAACACTTTTAAGAAAAGAGTTTTGATGGATTCATCTTGGAGACCATTATATTTGGATTTTTGGAGAATATATATAAATCTTTCCAGGAAATCCTCAAGACTCTCTTCATCATGTTATTGCATTTTGAAAATATCGTTTCGAGAATCCTTGGATCTACAGTAGTCTTGGTATTTCTTTAAAAATGATGCTTTAATATCCTCCCAAGATCTAATACTGTACTCTCCTAAACCCATAAACCATCGTAATGTAGAATCCTTTAGAGTTGCAAGAAATAAATTCAACTTATGTGCATCCTATAGATAATTGTAACTTCTGCAGAGGATACCAAACTCAAAAAGGAAGACATCTAGATCTTCACTACTTTTCCCATAAAAGGTCGGTAGTGCAGAGGGTGGAATACTTTTCATATTAATATTTTGAACTAGATCCAAGATTGGGAATCCAAAGGTAGGTTCTGGTCTTGGTTCATTCTCTGCCTGTTCTTCCTCCCTATGCTCATTATGAAGTTCTTCTCCCTCTCTTCTCACCATTTATGTTTCCCTCTCAATTCTGTTAAAATATTGACCGAAGATTGTATATGCAATTCGATCTTTCTTCGGGGAAGGCGTGAAATCCCACCTTTCCTCTTTTGCAATGGAGTTCCTTCTAATAGAATTTTTATCCCCTAATTGGATAACTGGATTTTTTGAGGATCCTATTACTTATGCTCCAACAATTGTGGTATCTATCTATGACACTATTGGATTAATATTCTCAAGAAGAGCTTGCACTCCCTCAGGATTAACTAAATCAACCTAATTCGGATTACCAGGAAATTGTTTTCCAGGATGGGTGGTATCACCTAGTTTTAAAGGTGTAATCAGTGTTGATTGAAGTTCTTCAGATATTGTATTGTCACCTTTTAGTCCAATTTCGGGTGTTTCTTCTTCTAATCCTATGTTCCCTTCAATAGTCTCCTCAACCAGTATCTCGATTTCAGTTTCTATTGCTTTTTGGGTGGAGGTTTCTCCTTTTTGTTGTTTTTTCTCAAAATACCTATCTGCAGAGGTGGTGACAGAACCCTATCACCCACCAAAAATAGTTTTTGGATCTTTTTCTTGTTTTGAGTTTCCCCTAAATCTACCTCTATTATCTCTATTTCTCATGGAAACATATTATAAAAAGAAACTAATAAAATAAAGACTAAGATTGAGTTTGAGAGGAACTTGTGATAACAAATGAGCAGGTTCTTACCTCTCATCTTACAGCTCCTCCTCAATCAACCTTCTAGAAAACATCATACCAAACATGGAAAAAATAATTAGAGCCAACTATTTAACTTACCTTGTAAACAGCTCCCCGGCAACGGTGCCAAAAATGTCAGGCAAATTATATCACTTTTCTAATGACCTGAAAACATTAAATTGTCAAACCAGGGTTGGTAATCTTAGAGCTGCTACACTATATGTGCGGGTAAGAATCTTCTAAAAACTATTCAAAAGAAGTCAAATTACTCTATCTATAAAACTCTCTACCTTCAAAATGTAGGAAAGGATATTTAACCATTAATTTCATCTATTCTATTTTAACCATCTACTGTCTACAACTAATGCTAAGCAAACCATTTAACCTATGCCAAACTAGAGAAATTTAAATACCAAACATAACTCTAAGCTATCCTTTGAATCATCTAAATTTAACTTTGAATCAGAACTCCTATTCTATCACACATTAATTCACAATTCATCTATCAGAAATGCAGAAAGAAATGTTTTAATCACTAAATTATTCATATATCTTTTAGTCATCTACAGTGTCGTGGGTGCTAGTGGAGAAATACTCTATGAATCTAGATCTAAGAATAAAGATTTAAAATTCATTGTTTACAAAGGAAATATTAAACTTATAATGAGTTGAAGTAATCATAGCAGTGTTGAACAGAGTAACTAGTGCAAAATGGGTACGAAACACTAACAGTAACTCTATTTTATTTGTAAATCTATTTTCTATGGAAGGGAAATCCTATAAGATTTTAAGGATAAATTTAATCTACAAAATCACAACTAATCTTTAAATCTAATCCATTAATTATAAATTCAATCTAAGTCACTAATTCTACAATTTCCTTCAATCGACCTATGTAAAGGTAAATGATAAAAACTAGTCAAACTATAAACTTACAAGCTACTAATGAAATTCATTACCATGCGTGAATTTATCTATATTAACAAGAATTCAAATGATCCAAGCCTTATGAATTAATTTAAAACCTATTTAATTCTACCATTCACTATTTCTATCCTATGATTCAATCTATGACTTTAGAAAATTGATGATTCAATCTAAAAGCACAAAACATGGTTATTCAAATCTATCAACCAACTATCTAGGCTCTGTGCACAGAGATCACTCTACAGAATTATAATGTCATGTGATCTAAATTATAACAGAATTCAATCTAACAATTGCATATTTAAATCATAAAAACATGGAACAATTTCTACAATGATTATTTATATAGAAACAACAATCAACATCTACTTTGTATATCTACTATAAAATGAAGAGATCATCTACTTATGGTGGTGGGCCCTCCCATAGAGACAGAGATACCTGTTAATGTTTCAAAAAAGAATGATCTACGCTACCATATCCATTCAACATCGATTGCAAAATGATTAATCCAGACATCAATTCAGAGAGAAAACCGGTATCATTCTATTTAGCAAAAATCTCAGTCGAACTTTTTCAAAATCAATCGTTGCCCTCATACCGGGGCAGACCCATTATTTTATAATGTTTTAACTCTCGTTTTTTGGAATCATCCATCCTCCATCTAAGCTAACTACCAATTCTAAAAATGGAGAATCCATGCAGAGTATTAAATACATAACAAACTTGAATGGGTGATCTCATGACACGAAGTGTCATGAGAATCGCCTCAAATCACAACTTCCAGTAAATGTGTCTCTGCATACGTTCTTCTTTGGATAGGAGTCCAGCTTGTATGTTGAAGTGGCATCAAACTTTATAAAGCTTCACAAGCAAAAAGGGAGGCTGTGTCAACATATGATAATCTACAATAGTGTAGTAAAAAAGAGTTGCATCCCAATATTGCATTAGTCCATTAATCATAGTATGCATTCTTTTAATTAACATTTAAAAGATTAAAACATTTGCAAAATGTAATAAAATATGATCTCTTTACCTTAGAAACATGGTTAGGCAGGGAAAAAGGATATAGGCTAGAAATGTAGCAAAATAGATAGGTGTCTGTCAAAAGGAGATATAAGATGCTGGTAACTGGTGCAGAACAGGTGAAAAACAAGTCAAAGATATGCAAAAATAAAGGTCATATTCATGGCCCAACAATCTGTCTCCAAGTGGGAGATTATTAGTTGTTGGGGGGTCCGGTGAAAAGCTGAGCCCCAATGGGGATTTGGGGGCGAAGCCCCCGAAATAAAAATTGCCTTGTAAATGTATATTGTAATTTGACAGTAAATATGGAGCATTCATTATAAGGTTGCAGATATGATGGTAGAATTTATGTTAGGGTTTTTTTTCCCTAAAAGGGAACCCTCTTTTATGAGAGAAATGTATTGCGTCTATGCATCATTTGTGAATATTTTTTTTTGAGAGATGGGACTGTGAGAGAAAGGAGAGGAAGTTAGAGCAGGTGTGTTATAGGTTGTATCCCTTCATTTTACTAGATAATAAAAAGGAACGACCTCACAATTTCTCTAGTGGACGTAGCCCACACTAGGTGAACCACATATATCTGTGTCTCTATTGTATTATGTATCTTTTGTGTTTTATTTCCTCATTTTTTTATTTTTTTATTATTTCGCGATCCTATTTTTCTAACATGATGATATTCTTGGGCTGCAAATATTTTCTTGATCTTTATTCATTTTTTGCAGCAGAATAAGATTTGGAGATCACATGAGAACATTTATTGGCAGCGGACATGGCAGATTATGATCCACACTTGAGTGAAAATTCATCCATCTTGGATGTTTTCATCTGTCTTCCTAGAGATATTTTCTCCTTATGGAATCCCTTCAGCTGGACAATTAATTGTGGATGTTTTCATCAGTATTCCTAGAGGTATTTTCTCCTTACAGAATCCCTTCATCTAGACGATCAATTGCACAAATGATAAGAAAATTTCACCTCCATTTTTATTATCAGATTAGTGAAGTGGAAGCATGGTACAAGTACAAGAAGTTCATGGGTGAAATAATGAAAAATCATGCACTCTAAAGAGTGCAATAGATACATAAGGAAATGTATTAGGTATAAAGGTATTCTAAAAATATTTAATTAGACTTCAAAGAAGGGTATTCCACGAATGGAAGAAGGGATCTAAAGAGTGCAATAGATACATTAGGAAATGCATTAGGTACAAAGTTATTCTAAAAATATGTAATCAGACTTCAAGGAAGGGTATTCCAAAAATGGAAGAAGGGCTCTAGGAATGATCAAAGTCCTTGAACATCTTGGGATAATGGAAAAGGTACAGTGAGGTGTATTGCAGCACCAAGAAGGGATGACAGGAATCTAGTAGAATTGAGGACCGCCATGAACAACAAAAGAAGTTATGCATGATGAAAGAAGTTGATGCAAATTGTTATAATAAAAATTGTGATATGGACATTGGACATCCATATATAGTACAAGAAGTTGGAGATCATATGCACTCATGGTCATCTTAAGGATGCATTCTTAGTATAGATAGATATTCATTAGTGCACGTGAAATTGTTTGAGAGTACATATAACATGTTGTAGACTAGGAGTAGTCTATTTTTATATATATGAATATTTAAGTTGCTAATGATGGTTGTTGTCATGGTAGGAAAGAGGAAGTTACTACATGGTTGAAGTTATTGACGGTGTTGCATATGGAAGCCATCCATATGAAGGAAACAATAGGAATTAGATGAAATGTTGAATTAAAGGTTGGTGAAGGAGGCATGGTATCTCCTACTTATACCAACTAATTAATTGGGTAGCACCAAACCAATTAAATGGAAACTATATAGGTATTAATTTGATGTATTATGTCGCATAATTGTTGAAGATAACTTAGGTAATAATTTTCCTCAACCATAATTTAACATTTAAAGTGATATTATTGCATGTTTTGAATGCATTAATGATATTTATAAAATTTATTTAACTTTATAATGAATTCATGTAACATAATAGCATTCGAGAATTTGTTGTTTATGTGTTAATAACCAAAGAAAATAAGGGGGTATAAACTTGTTATTGAAATGAATGCCAATGAAGCTAGTCGTTTGTAAGGCCATGACATGGTTGAATATGGAAAGGCTATGGTGCCACACAAGTATATTATAGTCTTCTTGTCATAATTGATGCTTGTACTGCAACCTTTTTTACAACACTGAAGAGAACCAAAGAATTATGTTATTGGTATTGTATTTGGGTTGAAAACGAAGGCATCCAAATGGTTGAGAAAGCAATAGAAAGTGTGTGGATGATGTGTCAAGGCATTGGCTAGACCTTTCAATTCACCATGGTGGGATGCATGACTTAGAAAAGGAAATTTTGAAATCAATGTAGAGGTGAAGTGAATAGGTATGCATGAATAAGTTATAAAAGTGTGCAAGTGGTATAGTTGTACACACCCATGCTAAGATAGATTTGTTTATGCTTAAATGCATTACTGTATGCATTTTGTTGAATGCATGCATATATTATATTGCATAGAAATAATTATTCTAATAGTTGAAATGATGTGATTATTACTAACTCATGAAATTGAGAACATTTTGGGAGTTGTTAGATATTGCAACAAGAAAGTTGCAAGTTAAAGTAGTTACATAATGATAGATTACGTATTGAGGAAAAATGATATAGCATGGTTGAAGATGTGGATGTTGTTTTTTCTACATATGGATTCCATCCATGTGAAGGAAAAGGAGGATGGTAAGAGTGTTGATCAACAGGATAGTGGAGGAAGCCTGCGAGCTTCTACAAATACCCGCTAATCAGGTAGTAGCAAGTAAGTGGATAATAGTCATGCAGGTATGCATTTGGTTGCTTCTGATGCATAAATGATGAAGGGAATTGAGGTAAGAATTCCCTTAGTTAAATTTGAATATTTAAATTGATGTGTAATGGCCAAAGGCCTAGAGTATATAAATATTGTTGAGGCTAGAATGCATTTAGGTAAAATTTAATTGTCTATTATGTTATGATTGGTTATGAGATCATAATTGATTCAAGTCAAGAGACATAATCCTTCTATATCAATGAACTCCCATAGTGTTATCCCTGTGTGAGACGTGACATGGAAGATTTATAGCACTATGTGAGTGCTCAATGATTTCCCCTTGTATAGTTGATGTTTGGACTACGACTTCTTTGCTGACATTGACGAGATCTTAGGAATTATATTCCTTGTTTTGTGTATAGGTTGAATAGGAAGGTATCCAAATAGTCAGGAAAGTAATTGAGAAGAGTTTGGATGATATGTTTTGGCATTGGATAGAACTTACAACTCACCATGGTGGAATGCATGACATAGTTGTGTGGTATTATGGATTCAATGCAAGGATGCATTATGTCGATGTGGTCATGGGTATTGACACATCGATTCTTATTTTATTGGTAATTAATTGTTGCATTATGAAAAACATGTGGTGTTGAAAATGCATAATGAATGATAGTTGCATTATATTTAATATGAAAACTTGTTGAGGGTGATTGAATTGTTAGTTTGTTACAATTTTGAGATTACTTTTTGAGTTGTTGAAAATGTTAAAAGATAACATGATAATGTGCATGAGTACTAATAGTTTGTTGGGCTAAGTGAAGGTTGATAAAAATGTAGGTAGAGTGGTCTTGGATATGGAAAGGATGCAATCACATAAAGAAGGTCGATATATATAGTTGCAAGAGCCAAACATAATGAGCAAAAACCTCATGCCTGGAAATTTTATTTTCCTGTATAAAATAGATTCAAGAGATTAATAATTGAATTTTTTTATGATATGCTAACAATTTGGTTGGTCGAGTGAATGTTGAGAAAATTGCAGGAAGAATGGTCTTGGATATGGAAATGGTGTAAGACCATAATAAATACCCATGTATGTTTCTACAAGAGCCAAACATTATGAGAGGAATTTCATATTGGGAAAACAAAAATTCCCTAAATAAAACAAATTTGACATTTAATGAATGAATTTTTTATGATGATATCTCATGATGAATGTATGTGTGTAATATAGATGAGATGTTGGATATTAAACTTGGAAGCTCGGGAAGAGGAGAAACAAAAGGAAATCGATCTCAAGGATAAATACATGGAATGAAGAAATTCTAATGGACTTGTTATAGCTAGGGTTCCTAGAGCCACAACTCTGAGACTTCTTGGTCGAGTGCATTAAAACCCTAAAGATAAGTGGTATATCCTAAGGGATTGAAGAGCATATAAGGGGGTATACTTCCGTAGTTTGTGCAAGATTATGGAGAATGTGAGCTTGCTGGTTGGAACTGCTGCCAAAAATATGAATTGTGAGATCATTATGCATGTTTTGGGTTGGAGTGCCTATGTATGCATGTTTTTAGGCTGGAGTGCCTATGTATATAAGTGTTGGTTGTACTTCAGGTGTGGATTAAAGGACAAAGAGCCTATCTTTGTAATATAAGAACATTGGTATGGTGTTGTGCACTAAGGACAATGCAAAAATAAGGGGAGGGGCTATAACATCCCCAGTTTGAGTCCCTATGAACTAGAATGTATTTATGTAAATGTGACTTAGACTAGTGAGTTGGTATGTTCTAGGCCGAAGATTTTGTAGTGAGCAATATGGCCAAGGGATGAGATATGTATTTGTACAATGTAATACTTTGAATATATTAATAAAATACATCACTAGATGTTAGACAAACAAGGACAAAGATAGGTGGATATCATTCCACGAGAGAGAGGGGCTAAAGGGGATAATCATTTTTCTTATTATTTTATTCACCCATATTGTTTTTAGGTAGGAAAAGTGGTTATGTGAGCTTCTTGGGGAGGCCATGTGGTTCATTATTGCAAGTAATTATATAAACCCCTCTTTCGATTGTTTGGGGTTTGCTCATCATCTTGGATCAATCATTTTGGGTTGCTCAATCATTATGTTCTTCATTCACTCTTGCTCACTCATGTTTTGGATATGGCATGGGAACAAATAGTTGGAGGTAGAGAGCCATTGCTATATGGTTGTAAAGAATTATTGAGTATTTCTGAAAGGAATGGATGCCTCTGTGCATGAGAATGATGGTAGTTGTCAGAGAACTATCCACAACTAAGAATCCTTGGAGTTTCCAACATTGATATTCCTGACTAGTAGCACTAGAGCCCTGGAAAAGAATTGGAAAATCCTGAGGGAATGCATTGCAGAGAAAGGGTTCAATTATTTGGGTTGCACAGGATGAAGGGTAATAGATCACGTAAACTAGGATTATTGTTTGGTTGGGAAAACCATGAGAGATTGATAGCTAATTGTTGTGTGTGCTAGAGTCGACCTGGGACCCATCCTTGTGGATTCATAGCCCTAGCTTGGGGGTGAATTTTTGTTGAGATTTGGAACATCAGTGTCTATGGTTGGGTGGAATGTTAGGCGTTTGGAGCCAGTTGATGAATGGTTTAATTAATAATAAGTGCTCTATGTTTTTTCTATGTAATTTATATTCCGCTACATATTATTATATCTGAGATATGTGTTTATAATGTGCATTCTTGTTGTTAATGATGCGCATGGAATATCATTCATTCCTTTTATGGTTTAGAATGTTTCTTGATTATTTCATGTGTTGGTTTCATTTTTCCTAAATTAAAAGAATGGAACCTAAATTAAAAATCAGTCGATGAAGGTGAATTTGGAAGTACCCGGGCAATGGGTACGTTAGAGATCAATATCCAAGCAAATAATTTTTGGTTTGTTTTCCAGGGTCTACGATAGATTTAAAAACATAGAAATGACAAAAAATAAATTTCTTCTTATCAATTTGGGTATGTTACAAAGTGGTATCAAAGTGAATCTTTTCGTGGTGTTTATATTGGGTACATTACAAATAGTTTACTTCAAAATTGTGGTCAATAGTCATACATGGGACCTAGGTTTAAGGTGGAGCTTATTGGACTACTTCAACGTGGTGTCTAGCACTTGTACATGGGATAATGGTTCTTTGACTTATTTCACCATTATGGTGAACACTCATCCATGGGACCCTTGTTTATGGTTGTATGTCCTCATAATAAGCATTTAAGGAAATGCTTTTCTAAGGGTGATGGAATGTTGGGATACACCATAGGCATGTAATGGAGGACCAAAGGGCAAATACTATAGTAATAATAGTTGAGTAAATTCATGTAAGGTGGAATAGGTCCACTATTAATTTTATTATTAAATAGGCCAACTATGGTGGTTAGTATTGAATAAATGTAATGGGGCCTCATTGAAGAAGGTACATTATGTAGTTAGGAGGATGTTATGATTAGGGTTCTCTTGTTAGTTATAAATAATGATGGAGTGCTCCTTATGAGAGGTGTGGAGTTTATTATATTTGGAGCTTAGGTCACTGAGAGATCACCCAAACTTAAGATTCAAGTGAATAGGAGTGGATTCCTTCCATAAAAGGATCATTGTAAGGTGCTTCCCTACCTTAATGGTTTTGATATTAATAAAGTGTGGAGAATTTCTATCTTATTGTTGGATATCTTGTATGTGGTAGAATTTTTATATATAATGTACACAACACTCTATAATACTTGTGTGGTGGTTAAAGGCCCTATTCATGGCCCATGAGCCCTATAATATTAATTTAGGTTGTAAATCCCCAGGGAAAATTTTAAGGATACATGTTTAACTTAAAGTATACAAACCTTAGTGAATATTCTAATTCGTCAAAGGATAACTATAAGATGTTTGGTGACATTTTTGCAAAAATATTGCAATCTCTACTTGGATTTTACAGTCACTAAAAAATTTATCAATTTCTAGAATAAAACAATTTTATAGAATTTAGGTGATCATTTTTAGAAAAAATGGAAATTGACAAATATGTTTTTGGAAAAAATGGAAAATTGGCCCAATGTAAAAATTTATCCCACAAACTTTTCCTTTTTTTCCTCCCTTCACTATTATCAATGCCCTAATACCAATGCCTCATGTGCAAAGCCTATTAAGGGCACATACATCTCACTCAGAGGCTATGCATCCCATCAAAAGGTTCTAAGTGATGGTTTAGTGCCTCTTACATCACCCATGAGCCCTATAAGCTTCATTTAGGTCCTAAATCCCTTACTATCCTCCCATAAACAAGACGAAGGCCATGATACCCTTCTTGAGTCCACAAAGTCTGATAACGGTACCAAAATTCTACTTAGAGAATAATGATATGCTCTAAAGGGCTTGTCTTGTTTTTTCAAGCATCCTCATGCCCTATGAACCATAGAAGCATCATTTAGGGCCTAAGGCCCTTATTTTCTTCCTCAAGCAATTTTCAAAACTTTAAGATTGATCCCTATTATGAGAAAAATATTAATGGCATCCATATCCCACTCTAAGGTTGTATGTGCCCTTTAGATATCCTATATGTTTATGTGTAACTTTTTTCATGGATAATTAAACCAATAGAATTCATTTAGGGTCTTGATCCCTTAGTTTCCTCCATTGACCATGGTCAAGACCATGATACCTCCTAATACAAACTTTTCTCATGCAAAGATCCCTAATAGAGGTACTGTTTGGTGTTTTTAGGCCTTGTTCATGGTGCTTTAGCCCTAAAATATTAATTTAAGCCCAATGTCTTTATTTTCCTCTCAAGAACATGATTAAATTCCTAAGGCATATTTGTGGTGCATGAAACATCCTAATGGTGTCCATGCACCACTCATAAGTTTAAGATAGCTTATACAGGTCTTGTGCGGTGGTTTAAGTCGTTTCTCATATCTGATGGTTTGTAGAAGGTATTTTTATGGCCAACGACCCCTACTTGAACAATGGTCAATGCCCATCCTTAGAGTGAAAAAACTTCCTAATGGCCCCAATATTTGTATGTGGTGCTGTAAGGCCTTTTTATGGAAATAGTATCATAATTTAGGGCCTAAATTCCTCATTTTCCTCCCTCAACCATGCTCAAGTTCATGAGACCTATTCCTAGTGCGGGAAACCTTTTAAGTATCCCCATATTACCATGGGAGGCCAAATATCCCCTTAAGATGGACTATGTGGTAATTTTAGGTCTCATTAATGTTCAAGAACCCTAGAACCTTCATGTATGGGGCCATGGCCTTTGATTTTCTCCCTTGATCATGGTAAAAGCTCCAAAATTGGTCATTTGAGTGTAAAGCCTTCTAATTGCACTCATATCTCATTAAGAGCCCAAAGATCCCCTTTAGAAGTCATATTTGGTGGTTACGTGATTTTTCATGGCCCATGAGCTTTGGAGGCTTCATGTAAGGACCCTATAGTGCTGGCCACTCATCCTTAGTACACAAAACCTTGTAATGGCACCCATATCACACACATAGGCTATAGATTCTTTATTTACATCAACATCAACAAAAAAAGATATATCTTCAAATATGTAAATCTCTTGTTAAAACATTCCAAACATTCAAAAGAGCACTTAAAGTAAACTTCAAGGAAAAAAAAAAAATAATGGAAAAACTACTAATTCTTATCCAATTAAAATTTTATTTTCTTTTTAAAAATCTGAAATTTAAATAAAAATAATAAATATTTATAATAATAAAAATTAAGTTTTCAAGATATAAAAAAATAGAAATCAACATTTCAAACATTCCAAAGAGCATTTAAAATAGACTTCTAAGAGAAACAATCATGGAAAAACTACAAATAAATTTATTTGTCAAATAAATAAATAAAAACTTATTGAAAATCTGAAAATTGAATAAAAACAATAAATATTTATAATATCAATAAATAAATTTTCAAGATATAAAAAATAAAAATAGAAAATTTACCAAATATATTTAAAAAAGGTAATTATTTTTAATGATGGTTAAGAATTTTTTATATCCAAATAAGAAGATGAAAAAGCATAAATGAACAACCAAGATAAATTTGATAGAATTATAATCAATTATGCATTGAAACAAATTAAAACAAGAAATCTGAGCAAATATTGAAACAAATTAAAACAATAAATCTGAGCAAATAAGAAACAGAGGAGAAAAAATAAGAAAGAAATTACTATTTTAAAAAAAAAACTGAACAAAGCCAAAACGAAAAACAAATGGAGGAGAAAGAAAAAGTAACAAAGAAATTACTATTGCCCGGGTTTGCTTTCAAGATTGCCATTTACAAAGTTGTCAAAACGGAAAAACCGTGCTTACACCTATAAATGGATGGTGCCAAACAGGCTTGAATTGTGGTTCAAAGAATGGAATCGTTCAGACAATGGAAGGCTGAACAACGACAGAAAAAACAAAACCTTATCCAACAAAATCATATGGAAAATCTTCTCAATGTTTAATGGAATTGAGAGTAAGGACTGTAAATCTTAATTCAGTGAACCAGGGCCAAGAAGCCATCAACGAATTGACGGACGCTCTGATACTGTTCCGAAAAGTTCTGAGAATATCAGAATCGGATATGGAGAACAACAGAAAGGAAACTATAAATCCTAAGAGATTAGAATGATAAGACGGTATGACAAAAAATACCAGAAATCCAGATCTTCTGTAGTAGGTTACAACAGATTATGCCTACCTTGCCACTTCCCAGCCTGAAACTGTTCAACGTTATGGATCTATGCTTTTCGGAAAAATCTGAGAGAAATGATAACGGATACCGTTCTGAAAAGTTATCAGGAAAATATCAGCAAAGAGGAAATTATAAAAATATGTGAAAAATATATCAAAATATCAGACTTGCAGTAGGTTACGACAGTCATGAAATTAAACTGTTAGAACATTTAAGTATCCTTCAAGTCCATCTGTGAGCCCCAGTCTGATCATACATATTACAACATGGAGAATTGTTCCTAACCCTCATGCACTGGACCGGGGAAAATCTCATGCAGTAAACCCTCATTCACTGGACCGGGGAAAATCAAGTCTGTGTCATTGAATCCTTTAGAAAGACCACAGCAATCCTCAGTCGAAGAATTTGTGATTTCGTTTTCCCTGATAGGCAGCTGATCATTATTATAAAACGAATCATCTTCAAGACTTGCTGTCCCAACTTCTGAAGAGATTATCTTATACGATGGACTCTTGGGCACCTTGGATTTATGGGTAGATTTGCCTGTGAGTCGCTGAACCAGAGACCGAAAGTTTTGTGGGTCAGTTTTTATGATCTTGGGTTCATAAACATACACAACACGGATCGCCGGAGTGATGATATTCTTGGGCTGCAAATATTGGCTTGATCTCTCTTCATTTTTGGCATCAGAATAAGGCTTGGAGATCACATGAGAAAATTTATTGGCAGCGAACATGGCAGATTCTGATCCACACTTGAGTGAAACTTCATCCGTCCTGGACGTTTTCATCAGTCTTCCTAGAGGTATTTTCTCGTTACAGAATCCCTTCAGCTGGACGATCAATTGCACAACTGATAAGAAAATTTTCAGGTAATCTGAACATCGACGATATTCTAGGTTTGTACCTATGATATTATTCTTCTTTCGCTTTCTAAAGATTATTTCAAATTTCAGAATCTCCTGTGACAGCAAAACCCTCTAGACCCTCTTGACCTGTCAGAACTTGGACGTTGTAGTCCTAACAGGCTCTGATTTTGAATTTCCAGTGCCAAGGATGTATCTTGGGATGGTTTTCAATTTATCTGAATAGGAAGGATGTTACGTAGCGGTTACCGCTGGCATTAGCTTGTTCATGGTCACAAGGTAGCTCTGTTATCATGGGTTGCTTCTCGAGTCCAATGAATCCCACTACGTCACGTTTTGGAAAGTAGGATGGAAGCTACTCATCTTTCTTTTTTTTTCTTCTGTTTTGTTTTTAAATTTTTTTTTTTATAATAAGCAAGCTGATATTAGTCCGGGGCCAGTTTCAAAGTTTCAATGTTGAATGGAAAAACCATCAGCTCATGAGTGAGATGTTGTAATCAAGATTGTGTGTGAGATTTAGTCGAGCCTGGAAATCCAGTGAAACAGTTTTATTTCCTACAAATGGCTCTTACTCTCAACCCCACCTCTTCCATGGATGAAAAAACAATCTGCTCATAAGTGGGATATTGTCATCAAAATTATGCTAGATTCAATTTAACCTGAAAACCCAATAGAACAGTTTTACTCACGACAAATGGCTCCCACCCTCTACCCCACAGGGCAACCCATGAAATAAAACTACTCATCTTATTAAAGAGAAAATTGTTGTGCTAAATACATTGATTGACTTTTCTTTGGAACTGAGAGTGCCCTACAATGTAGGTCTCTTTTGCTTTGTGTGTTGGTTTTGTTTTAATGCGTGTTGTTAACTGTACACATTTCCTGAAAATAACCATTACAAGTTTCACTGGTATTGGCATAGACTGCTCCAGATTCCTTTCTTCGTTTACCAGTAGTGTCGTCTAGTGTTTCAGATTTCTCTTTTGGTTTACCAGTATCGTCCCATAGTATTCCAGTGCTTCAGATTCCTTTTTTGTTTACCAGTATTGTCCCATAGTATTCCAGATTATTTTTTTGGTTGGGCATTGGCGTACTCGTCGCTATCTATGGACTGTTCTAATCTTTCCAGAACTCTCTTTGAGTCAAATTTTGGCACCTCTTTCCGAGTCAAGACTCAAATTTTGAATGTTCCTCTCTTGTTTCATTTCAATTGAGAGTGATGTGAAAATGATGAGACCCAATTAAGTTTAGCATTTTTTCCATTTCTAACCTTAAATGTGCATGTTTTACAATGTTGACAATATTTTATTATTGTTAATGTGTTATTTTAATTTCTATGTGTTTAAGGAGTCATTTTTTTAAAATAAAAAAAAAATAAAATTAATTAACATGTAATATTTAAAAAAATATTAAGAAAAATAAAAATATTTTAATGTTAATTATAAATAAATTATTTCATCTTTTATTTTTAAAAATATTTTTATATCAATTCTATATAATAATTAAAAGCAAAATATTTTTTTATATATTCTAACAATCATTCATCCTCCATGCATATATATATATATAAATGTTAAAGCAATTAAAAGTAAAAAAAAATATTATGGTTAAAACATTTCAATTGTGTACTTCTCAATAGGATGGAGATGTGTAATGTGTAATTTATTTCATGCTCAACATGGAGACCATAGGTGGTTAGTTGTCACGATTCTTAGAAAGTAATGGATGTGCTCGTTTAACCACAGACAATATAACAATATTGCCACCCAACCATAGGCCGAAGCCACCCCCGAGCACCGCACCTTAACCTTGACAGAGAATGATTCTGGAAGCAAACCAATAGTCAACCACTGCTAATGCATAAACATAACCAAGATTGTTCAGAAGGTCCAACCATAACCAATAGAAAGTTTTAGCCTAAACCAGAAATACAGATTGCAGCAGTTGTCGGCTGCAACTGCTCCCCAGACTTGTGCACTTGCCCTGTTTCTGCAGTGTGCACCTCTTCCCAGCTAAAATTTCAAGTTGTTTGGCAAAATGAGGTATGGCTACTTGTATTTGTACTATTCTCTTGAGTTGTCTAGGCCGACTTCTCATTCTGGATGCTAAATACTTAATATTAATTATTTCCTTGAGCCAACTTGTCTTCTAGGGTTAGGTTTAATGCTTTAGGGTTTCTTCTTTCTTCCCGAAATATTCTATTCTCGTCAGGGTTACACGTGGAGGTAGATACCTCCCGCAGCTACCACAATATCAACACTCCCTCCTAGCTAGGGAGGTATTGAAGGCAATGGTCTTGAGCACAAACATATTATTCAACCAGTAGCATCATCATAGCCATACAAGATATCTCATGATTTGTTCACGAGCACCATCATCACTATCAGTGTCATCTGGACAACATCAACTGCATCATCTCTTGAAACCATACTCCATCTGAGTAATCAGGCATGATGATGAAGAGGTCACTCACTCTAAAGAGTGATATAAGAACCATTCTTCTAATATGGGCATATGTCATAGAAGAATAATTATTTCAACATATGTTGGAAGCCACGCCATGGGCTACAAGGACTATTCTTCTAATCCAGACATACGTCTAGAAGAATAAATGTCTTGGACCATTTTCCATTTGGAAAATGTATATCCATCAATACATTAACCATATATCTAGCTGATAATCATTTTCAACATTACTTATAGTCTTCATGGAAATCAGAACAATGTCATTCAATAGAACACAATTGTCTTTATCCATAGTAGTACACAACTACAATCCAGTGATACACTACCACACCAAGTAGCACACAACTACTTAATCAATGACACGTAGTCACAACCAGTGGAACACATCCACCACAATAGCATACATATACTATCCAAAGACATACATTCTCCATAGCAATCATATCATCTGATATCAACCTACACAGAAAAACAATATCATGATATAAACTGAGTCATCTAGCCCATTCTTCCACTCACATCTATGAGATCTAGAAGAGCATCTTCCCTCAGAAATTAAAACATCAGCCATGAGTTTTCTTGATCCAGGTGGATATCGGTGGCCACCCACCTTTTCCAACTGGCTCAAAATATTTTTCTGGTAATTTTGGTAATTTACTATTTTTAGTAGTTTTTCAGGTCCTGAACTTCTGGAACCGTTTTGAGGCCCTAAATGACATTTTTTGGGGAAAATGGGGAGCAACATGAAGTTTCCTTTGATGTAGCTCACACAAAAATTGTATTCCTCGGATAGATATTTCTAACAAGTTATCGAGCACCCCAAATGAAGATCGTATGCAAAAGTTACACCCTAGGGAAGTTGGCGTGTCAGCTACCCCTATCAGGGCCTACAAACCTTTTGTCTTTTCATATTCCGAGGTTAGGGTTTTGGATTTTCCCTATGGTAAAAAGGCCCTTAGGGCCTCATTGTAATGATAATCTTCTTGCGAATGAGCACAACCGTCACATCTCTTCTTAGAGATAAGCCACCACCACTCTAACGAGTCTTTCACTCTGTATTTTTATAGTCTGTACATTTCTTTCATTAATAGAAATCGTGTATTATTATATATCTGTGAATCTTGTTATATTTCTGATATATCTCTGTTATATTGTTGTCTCTCTTGCAATATCTCTGAAAATTTATGTGTTATATCTCTACTCTCATTTCGTGCCGAAAATAATCTGAATCAGTGGTATCAGAGCAGGCTGCTCTTGATCGTTTTTCAGTGCATGTCCCCGACAAGGTCCGAGTATAGCATGTTGAGTCTCGAGCTTGTCTCTCTTGAGGAAAATCACTCTCTCACATCTAAGAAACCCTCAATGGTGGAAGAAAATAAAAATGACAAAGCAGAAGATTCTATAAATCTGTTGCTTAAGAAGGCTCTCACGCGATAGAGGAATGAAATGATGGAGAATTTTTTCCACATCCTTCAACGTCTATCGATAGCATCAGGTGCATATTCATCAAGCGGCCACTTTGGAGGCACCTCACCTTTTAAGGTATAGGTCAATTTTGATATTCCTATATTTGAAGGTCAGATAGATGTGGATGCCCTAGATAAATGGTTAAATATGTTAGAAGGTTATTTCTTTGTTCACAATTTTTTCGATAGAGAAAATATCATCTTTGCACTCCTTAAGGCTCTCCCCCATGTCAAATGATGCAGACCCCATACCTCACCCTTTGACAGGGTCTGCAACCTCTCGGTCACTGGATCGTTCCTTCCTGTTGAGCTGAAATAGCTCTTTGGTTCCTACTGGAACCCTTCGAACAGATCCACAGGTTCCTTTGTCCCTGACGCTAGATTTGAGAAGCCCTACGTGCATGCTACCTTTTCGGCACCCTTCTCCTTTCCGAGCCAACAAATACCTCTGCATTGTCTCCTTTTCTCTCTTGTGACCTAGGGTTGTGACCCAAGGCTCCAGACTATGCGCCTTTCACGTTTCAGAAGTTCGAGACTCCTACATGTGAGCTCTTCCTGACTCCTGGTCTTTCTAAATGTCGAAACCCAAAAAGGGCCTAGCGGCTCCTCCTTTAAGCCTTCTCCTCATGACCCTGTCTTGTGGCCTAGGGCTACTCCTCTGAGTGCTTCATCTTTCGCAATTCGGGGAATCACAATGCAGTGCTCCTCCTTTCCCTTCCAAATCCCTGAAACCTGGAGACCCGATACCTCTTGGATCTACGGTCCAAGTCTGTCACTTGATCAATGGTCCAGATCAAATCCTGACGATCTCCTTTTTAGGATTTTGCAGAGTCTTCAACTTCGAACTCCCGGTGACCAAACTTCCTATGACTTCCGAATCTCTGCCACACGTCCTTCAAAATGGACGGTTCTGATCCTTTCATGAAATCCCCTTTCGCGATTTTGGCCCAATTTTCTCCTTCATTTCCCCAATGCCGAAATTCCAACCAACAATCACGTATCCCCTCTGATGGACGACTGTAACTCTTAATCACGATCAACGATCGTGATCTTTTCGGGATGATCAACAGTCATGATCAAATCTGGGTATTCTTCCTTTCGGCAATTTGGGAGACTCTTCACTCTCATCTCCTGGTAAACAAATCCCCGATGGCTTTTGGATATTCACCACACATCACTCCCAATCCAACGGTCGGAATGATTTTTGGATTTCAATGATCACGAATCCTCATTCCTCACCACCCTTATGCACTTGAGTTCTGAAACCCCGATGGTTTTCGGATCTTCGCCATGTGTCTTATAATGACGAACAGTTCTGACGCTTTCAGGACTCTGATGAGTCCGTTCCACTTTGCATACACAAGGTTAAAATTTGTGCACCTTCCTCCAGATCTGATGGCTATCGATCCTTTGTACTAGATCTGACGATATTCAATGCTCCTCCTCCTGAGATTTTCTGTCTCTCAAACTTAGAATGTTTTCTAAGTGTCGAAGACCTTAGCCCTCAATTCTTCCCTGCAGAATATTTGTACTCAAAAATAATATCCTTCCTGAGCTTCGTCCTCTTTGAATATTCAACCTCTTGGGCACACCTTGCGTTCGAAGATCTTGAATAACTCAGATTCGAGGAATTTTCTTGAAAAGAAAATACCTTATGCTCGCCTGGCTTTCTCTTAGGTTATTCCTTCGAAACTTGGTCGCTTCTAGCTTCTATGCATTCCTTGCACTTGGATCCTCAAGTTCCCTCTGTTCTCTCTTTGAACCCTTCTCTCTGAGCTGTTCTAAGACTCATTCAACGCACACCTTGTGTTTGTGAATGCACACCTTGCAAACACGATTCGGAAGAGAAGCAGTTGGAACTGATCCACTTTCATTACAGGTTCATAAAATCGTCTTCTCAAACTCTCATACAGGAACGAGAATGAAACAAATACCACATACATAATGAAATATCCATGCAATCACATTCAGATGAACACATTCCAGTTTGGGACAACTTTCGTCTGTTCTATTCATTCATAAAAATGAAAAAATACACATGGTGTTCCTCTCCTCTATTATACTCTGGTTCTACTACAATCCTTTCATACTCTATTCTGTATATCTTTATTACAAATTAAAAATCAAAATATCTAAGGATTGGCTCTGTGAGCTCTCTCGTCCTGTTTTGAAATCTATCATTTCAAACATAAAATTGTTACCTACTCTATCCCATTACAATAATTGTTAATTACTATCAGACAGAGTCAACACTCCATGTCTGTGATTTCTTACAGTCCTTAAAGACTTTTCAAACAAGTTACAATATTCAAATTTCTCAACAAAATATCTCAACAACCTAATTAAATTCTGAGTTATTGCCCGATTTGAATTTCAGGCGTTGCTGAAATCTCTTCTGATTGACTCCATGTGTGCATTGTCGACCTTGAAGGTGATGCTCCTGCATCATACTCCCATGGTTAAGAAAATTTATGGACTCCTGTCCATGAGCTCCTGCACTATCTTTCCATGCTTCAAAATATCAAGTTTTGTGACCCAACTTGCATCTTCCATTGGGTGATCTTTCCATTTCACCAGATACTCATGATATGTCTTTCTCCTAGTTTTCTTTCCATCTCTCTGCTCAATAATTCTCTCCATCTGAGGTTTCTCTGTTGTGGGTAATTGTTCTTCCCAGTGAATTTATTTCTGATCATCTGATTCTCCTGCTTCATCTCTCCTGTAAGGATATAAGTCTGCAACATTGAATATCGATGATATCCCAAAATTTTCTGGAAACTCAATCTCATAAGCATTGGCTGCAATTTTTTTGAGAATCCTGCATGGTCAAATATTTCTCATCTTTAGCTTATTGTACGTTCCCCTTGGGAATCTCTCTTTTCTCAAGTGAACTGAAACCTCATCTCCAATTTCGAATTGAAATTCTCTTCTCTTTTAGTCAACTCTGCTCTTGTATTTCTGGTTGTTGTCATGTAGTTGCTCTATGACTCTATCATGATGTTTTTTGCATTTATGTTGCAAAATCTTCTGTTCCAACACTTCTGAACTCACCTTGATTCAAATTTCTCAATTCGGTAATCCCCCTTGGCTATATACCATACACAATTTCAAATGGAATTTTTCTTGTGTTCCTATTCACTGAATTGTTGAATGCAAATTCTTCTTGTGCCAGAATCTGATCCCATTGTCTACCTTTCTCAGTGACTAAACTTCTCAGTAATTTTTCGAGACTCCTATTCACTACTTCAGTTTGTCCATTTGTCTGAGGGTGATATGTTGAACTAAAGGATAAATTAGTTCCCAGCCTCTTTCATAGAGTTCTCCAAAAGTGTCCTACAAATTTGGTGTCTCTATCTGAAACTATGCTCTTTGGCAATCCATGTAGTCTTACTACTTCTCTGGAAAATAGATTGGTGATGTGTGTGGCATTGCTTGTCTTCTATCATGGTATGAAATGTGTATTTTTTTAGAATCTATCCACCACAACAAATATGCAATCGCTCCCTTTCTGAGTTCTAGGCAATCCCAAAAAAAAATCCATATTGATTGCATCCCACGGCCTCTTTGGAATTGGTAATGGTTGATACCAACCAATGTTCTATTGTATTATTTTTGCATATTGACAAATTATGCATTTTTTCACTAATTTCTTCACTTCTTCTCTCATTCTCGGCCAATAATATGAATTATTCAATTGTGCAAATGTCTTGTCGTGACCAAAGTGTCCAGCTAAACCTCCACTGTGTTTTTCTTTCAGCAGGTTGTCTCTCATTGAGCACTTCAGAATGCATAATTGTCTCCCCTTGAACAATAATCCATCCTGAATCAAATATTCAATCCATGGGCTTCTGTCTCCCAACAAAGGATTCTTGCATGCCTCATAAGCTTCTTTGAAATTTTCATCTTCTTTATACATCTCCTTGAGGTGTTCGAACCCCAAAGTTTCCACCTGGAATTCCTGTACAATCAAACTTCTTCTGCTCAAAGCATCTGCAAATTTGTTAGCAGTTCCAACAATGTGTTTAATAACAAAAGTATAATTCTGCATGAATTCTACCCATTTTGCATGTTTCTGATTCAACTTTTCTTGCCTAGTAATAAATTGCAAAGAATGGTTATCACCGTACAAGACAAACTCTTTAGGAATTAGATAATGCCTCCATTTTTTCAAAGCTTGAATCACTGCATAAAATTCCTTGTCATACATGGAATAATTTTTCTTAGCGTCATTCAGTTTCTCACTGAAATAAGAAACTGGATTATTGTCCTGGCTCAAGACTGCTCCAACAACTAATCCACTTGCGTCACATCTCACCTGGGATGTTTTTCCAAAATATGGCAAAAACAGAATTGGTTTCTCTGTGATTTTCTCTTTCAACACTTTGAAACTTTTTTCATCTTCCTCCGTTCAACTGAAGGACTTTTGTTTCTTCTTCATAGTGTCTAACATGGGTGCACATATGCCACTGAAATTTCTGATAAATTTTCTATAGAAGCTTTCTAACCCATGAAAACTTCTTACTTCAAATATGTTGCTCGATGATGGACATTCTCTAATTGATCTCACCTTTCCTGGGTCCATCTTCAATTCATTTGAAGAGATTACAAAACCCAAATATATGAGCTCCTTCTTCATAAAAGAACTCTTCTTCAGATTTATCAGCAACTTCTCTTGTTGCAACCTTTCCATCACTGTTGTCAGATGTCTTAGGTGTTCTTCTTTTGTCTTGCTAAAAATTAGTATGTCATCCAGATATACTATGACAAATTTGCCAATGAATTCTTTCAACACTTCATTCATCAATATCATAAATGTATTTGGTGCATTTGTCAACCCAAACAGCATGACCAGCCATTCAAACAATCCTTCATTCATATTGAATTTTGTTTTCCATTCATCTCCCTCTCTCATTCTTATTTGATGATATCCTCTCTTCAAGTCTACCTTGGAAAAATAGCTTGCTCCGCTTAAATAGTCCATCAAATCATCCATCCTTAGTAAACAAAATCGGGATCTAATGGTTATCCTGTTGATGGTTCGAGAATCTGTACACATCCTCCATCCTCCATCTTTCTTTGGGCTCAATACAGTCGATACCGCACATGGGATTAGGCTTTCCCTGACTGACCCTTTATCCAACAACTCCTAGACTTGATTCTTGACTTCCTCATTCTCTCTAGGTGTCAACCTATAATATGATTTATTTGGTAAACTAGCTCCTGGAATAAGGTCAATATGATGGCTTATGATCCTAATAGGTGGCAATGAGTGTCGTAACTCATCCACGACTATATCATCAAAGTTTTCTAATAGTTCCTAGATTTCTATAGGCAAATCGTCTTTAGTAGTATTTGTAAGGATAACTCTAGGCTTCCTCACTACAACAAACTGCATTTCTTTCTCCTTCTTTACTTCTTTTAAGATCTCCTTCTCAGTCATGAGAAGTATGCTTGGAATTGCTTCTATCTTTTTCTCTTTTTCTTTTATGGGTAACAACATATGTGTCCTACCATTCCTTTCTAGGGTATAGGTATTCTTTCTTCCATCATGAATAACCTTTCGATCATATTGGCATGGCCTTTCCAATAAAATATGACAGACATCCATAGGAATTACACCACATAATATTTCATCTTTGTAACCTCCTATCTTAAATTCAACTTGGAACTATTGACTTACCATGAATTGATGCCCTTTCTGCAACCACGGTACCTTATATGGATTTGGGTGTGCAGTTTTCCTCATCTCCATCTTTCCCACCATCTCTGTGGATACTAGATTGTCAGTGCTTCCACTGTCTATGATCAGTTTGCAAACTCTGTCTTTCGACTTGAAAGCAGTTTTGAATATGCTTGTTCATTGAATTAGCTCCTCTGGTTCCTTTTCTGGTTTGAGAAGAAATTTCCTCATCATGAGGTTTCTTCCTCCTTCTGTTGCTTCTGCTTCCACATGCTTCTCCGCTTCATCAATATGTGCTTCTCCGCCTTCTCTTTTTCTGTCAGGACCTTCCCAATATTTGTGTCCTTCTTTTCCACAGGTATAGAATTTAAATACGCCTCCTCTGGCTCTTCCTCTTCCTCTACCTCTGGGAAAAGAACTTATTTTTCCATGTTGTCCTTTGGAGATTCCACTCTTCTCATCGTGACTATGTTGTTTGTCATCTTCAGGATTCGACTTCCAAAACTTTTCTCTGGTGGTTCCTTTGCCTCTGCTTGAGTTTCCACCTCTTGTTCGTTGGCTTTGCCTCTTGGCCAATGTTTCTTCAGCTTTCAAGGTTGGTTGATAGGCATTGTTGGCACCAGGCTGAAGAGGAAAGAAGAATGATCGAGGGAAAGAAAGTGTGTAGAAAAATGAAGTAACAACTGGCAAAAGAACAACACACACGCATGAAAGAAAGCGCGCACAAAGAAAAGCAATAGTTGGAGGAGGAACAACACGCGTATGGGAGAAAGACCTAACATAAGAAGGGTTAGGGTTTTGGAAATATTATGAAGAAGGTTGAAGAGCCCGAAATGTATAAAAATAGATGCAAAAGTATCATATAGGGTTGTTCGTTAGTAGTTGTTAGTGATTCTCTTTAATGTTTTTAGCAGTATGAATTGATTTTGTAAGCTGTTGAGAAAAGAAAATACGAGGAAAGGTAGATCCGAGGATTAGATCACAGGTCGTGGATCCTAGTGTGATCTAGTTCGCCTCACATAGATTTTACCCAGTTTTGTGGGGAATTGTAAGCATGAGGCACTGGAAATGTAGAACTATCACAATACAAGAGCCAAGAGACAAATATTTGTGGACATAGCCCAAGAGGGGGTGGACCATGGTAATCCTCGTGTAATTTGTTAAATGTATGAATGCTTCTTCTTTCTTTCAGAAATTGATGGTTAATGTTAATGAATGAGTTAATACATTGTTATGAATCTGTTTATACTTTTCTTAAATTAAACTGTGGGATATTCATATGTGAATCCAAGGAATAAGTACTTTCCCTTACATCTCATGGTATCTGAACTTAATCAAGAAACCTCCATACCCTAATCTGTCCTAGGTTGTAAACACCTAAGTCTTACAACCACCCATTTAAAGCTATCTTGGGTGAGACTGTGCAACGCTTTCTAGGCGTTGTGTTGCCTTCTGGTTTACCAAGAGGGATGATAGTTTTAGAGGCTTTGTTGGAACTCCCAGTGACATGAACTCTGGTTCAATGATTCAAATAACCCGAGAAGGGAATTGATAACCAACAAATGGTTTCATGGTCGTGTTAAGAGGAACAAGAAAGGACTGAGTAGATGAGATGGAATAAGAACCGAAGGAGTGTAACACAAGAGCAATGAGCTGTTAGAAGGGGATGTTGAGACCTTTGAACCTCACGAGAGAAGAAATCGGGGGTTGGTTAAGAAGTAAAGAGCTAGAGTTTGCACAGAAAGACAATAGAAATCCCACAATCAGACTGCATAAATACCTGGATAAATACATATTTACGGACTTACACGTAGATTGTTTCTGTTATTTTCCGCATCTACTACAGGAATGGATCTTAAGGTTAAAGGATAACCACGCGACGAATCGGATTCGGCAACTAGATTGGTCTCTAGTAAAAATCCAACAGTTGTAGCAGGTGAACAACAAATTTACCCGCATAGTTGACTTTTGGCTTGACTATATTGTGGCAGGCTTTATCACAGAATTTGCGGTAGACACAGCAAAGTCATACAGTACATCCGAGCAAGAGTTCCTATGAGGACCCAGAGGAAGGTACATTTGATCACTATATACTTCTATCAATATACTGCTATATAAAAAAGGTGTAATGACAATGGAATCAGACAACTAGACTTCCCTGCACACATGGGGGAAGGGGGGAAGCACTGATAGAGAGAGGAGGAATGGAAGGAGGGCATGATACAGAGAAGAAGGAGGAGGAACCCTTGGACCCGATCTTGATGGATGACGACTAAATCAAGTGGATCTTGGTGTCATTAGGAACGACCCGTAGTGAAGCACCCTACCAATATATGGTGAATACCAAGAAGAGAGTTGTAGCTGAGAGGGATGTCTTGGCCAGTGATGAGGAAGAGGTAGAGGATCTCTAGACTGTGGAGCAGATTGAGGAAATCCTACGCACTCTGTATGAAAGGAAAATAAGAGGCCCAAGAACAGGAGGTGAAGGCAGCCCTCCCTTTCAGATTAATGTCAATGTGGAACCCATAAACCCATGTGTGGCCAATACACCAAAGAGAACACCACCATTTATACAACCAAAGTTTGGAGGAAGCCCGACAGCAGGAAATACATCTACACAAGGAGAAACAGTTGGAGGAGCCAGTTCAAGCAACCTTAGTCAAGTATCTACACTGTGTGGAGGAGGGAGTAGCTCAGTATTTGGAATGACATGACATGATCCTACTATCAGATTACCAGAGTTTTGAGGAGAAGCAACAGAAGAACCTAAGAAGTATCTATTCATTTGTGAAAAGATCTGGGAAGCAAAGTAGATCACTGATGAAGACACCAAACTCCCACATCTAGCGATCACGCTAAGGGATGGCGCACTAGACTGGTACATGAGTCTAGACACGAACAATGTTCCCATAATGACAAGGACACTAGACGACATTAAGAAACTATTGATCAATGAGTTCCATAAGGCGAGATCAAAGGATCAATACATGAATGAGATGATTGAAATAAGATAGAAACCAGGAGAATTGGTATGGGAGATGGATCAAAGATTCAAGTGATTAAAAGGAAAGTTAAAATACCTTATGACCAATATGCAACACCGTCACATGTTTGTCAACTCACTACTCCCACACTTAAAATATCCATTACGACAACAGAATTTTCAGACGAAGGCAGAGGCTCTGCAGGCAGCCTTGCAACTAGAAGAGAATCAATACCAACAGACGAACCTGGCTATCGAAGAACTGAAGGAGGATCTGAAGAACTTAACATTTCAACTAAACCAGAATAAAAAAAAGGACAAATGAGAAGTAGTTTGGTGCACTACCTGTAGGACGGAAGGACACCATAAGAATGAATTCCCAACATTTTCACAATATATGGCGACAGGGATGATAAACCCACTACCATACAGAGGATTATGGTACAAAATATGAAATAAACTAGGTCATGATCCTTACCACTGCACGATGATGTAGAAATACCAAATTGTCCCAAAGAACTCATATTGCACCTTTTGCAAGTCAGTCGGCCATGACGACAAAGATTGCATTAGACGCATAATGGGTACAGGCAGAAATGATGACTGGGCAGGAAACACCACAGTTCAATCAATCCCCAACACCATACAACACTTCGTAGCAACAGTATAATATTGCGTTGCAACCTTACAATAACGCATAGCCGCAGTATAACCCAGCATAGCCCCAGTAAAATACCATGCAGTATAATCAAGGACCATAGTACAACCCACCACGAGGTCAATGCACAACTTATAGAGGAGCAAGATGAGCCAGAGGAGGTTTTGGACGTGGCAGAGGACCTGTCACATGTCACAATTTCCAGCAACTAGGACATTATGCACGGGATTGTCCACTACCACCAGCGACTTGTATGTATTGTCGTGCATCCAACCACGATACAAAGGATTGTCCAACATTATTGGAAATATCCAGGAAAAAAGGAATCAAAATAACCAGAATGTTCAGTGGATTTCAGTCGAAGCAAGGGATGACAGTTGGAACATCAATATAGTCACTCGAGGAGGAAAGAAAACAGGAAATGACGCAGTTCGATAGGAACCATCACAGAACCAATGGGTAAAGAAGAACACCGACCCCAAGAAGCAGTTTGACGCGCATAAGGAGAAAGAGACTTTTACAGAAGCCCGAGAAGAATTCCAGAAGGAGAACATTGCGCCGACTGCACAACAGAGCAAGGAAGCTTCGGAATATGAAATGTCACCATCACTAGACCATACCAACAAAATACACCCCAAGGAACAAGTAAGTACGATCAAAGACTTTTTGCAATCATGCATCAAAATGTTAAGTGATCCTTCATCTATCAAAATATTTCAAAACATCCTAGAAAAATGTAGCGACGAGATGAAATAGAAGCCATAATTGAAAACTTTCAACCACCTACACACAAGAAGAAGAAAAATTAGGGAATTTTTATTAAATGCTAACATTTGGGATTTCAATATGGGAGATATTATACTATATCTAGGATCCGAGGTGAATGTACTATCAAAAGATACATGGAAATGCATGGGAGAACCTACACTGGGATACTCAATGGTTCAATTAAAACTAGCAAATCAACATAGAGTCCTACGAATAGTTAGACTGAAAGGAGTGACGGTAGATCTGGATGGTGTGTGCACTAAGGAAGGCTTTGAAGTCATTTAAATAGTAGATGGCACAACACCTTACCCAACGCTACTTGGTCTGGATTGGGCATTTGACAACCAGGCTATAATTAACTTAAAAAGCAGAAAAATGACATTTGATTCGGGGGACTACAAGGTCATAGCCCCACTCGACCCATCAGAAGGAGAGAGGTTCGTAGAACCCACCTACCTGGATTTAGAAGAGATCGTCCAGTTGTACAGAACAATTGCACATGATGCAGATTATATAAACCCAATTGCATATGGGGTACCCAGTTGGTGGAGCATTACTTCATGCACAACAAATTCAGACACTGGCTTAGAAAACTAGTAGCAAAGACTACACAAATTATCCATGGGAAGGTGTGTCAGAATAGACTGCACAGTAAGGTGGATTGGCATAGAAATCAGAGAACCACCTAGTTTTCATGGGCTAAATGATTTGGAAACTTTCTTAACACAATACGAAGATGAAGTATTAGAAAACCAGAGATTTCTAGCACTGGATTTAGCATTAAAGGCTACACCCACAAGATGGTGGGGTGCACACAAAGAAACTATCACAGATTGGTATCAATGTAAGCGATTACTGGGCATAAGGTTCGATGTAGAATAGAAAAGTAACCAACAACAGAAATATGATGGACTAGGAACACCAGTAGAACACTTGGAGGCATGTAAAAAACTGTGGAAAATGACGCCACTAGACGAATGGTCTCACCACTTTATTCATACTTTAGAGGGAATACCAGTGAATTGGTATATGGACTAGGAAATGGGTAAAGGAACCAAGACATGGGAAACACTCCAATAGAACTTTATAGTCACTTTCTCATTCGAGCATGAGAACCTCAACATGGAAGTGACCTTGAAATGGATCAAAAACGTCATATTCATTGAAGAACCAGAAGTAGAAATTATCACAGAGGTACAACAGCGAAATGAACAGACAGTCAAGGATCTATTGTCATGCTACCATGTACAGGAGGAAGCATCGAATGAAGACGATCCGTGCGATATTCAGGTCAAAGAAGTTGAAGGTGAGAGATATGTCGAAGGACCACCCTTAGAGTCAGAGGTCATCTCTGCGCTAATCAAGATAAAGAAGGTTAACATAGGGACCGTCGAGCGACCCAAAATGGTTAGAATTGGAGATTACTGAGATGAAAAAACACTAGAAAGTATCACAGAATTGTTGCGCAAATACAACGACCTTTTTCCCACAACCTTACAGAGATGCAAGGCATAGCCAAAGAATTAGGAGAAATGAAGATACCACTCAGAATTGATGCGAGACCCATTAAACATCGACCATATATATTGAATCCCATATATAAACAGAAAGTTAAAGACGAGATCGACAGGATGATCGGGGCCAACATCATTGAACCAATCAAAGAATCATAATGGATAAGCCTGATGGTAGTATAGGACAAGAAACAGGGAAGAGGGATCAGGATATGCATCGACTTGAGGAAGTTGAACGATGCATGCCTACATGACCCATTCCCTAGATCGTTCATGGACGAAGTACTCAAGAACGTAGGAGGCCATGAAGCCTACTCATTCACCAATGGATTCTCAGGATATCATCATATTAAGATAGCAAAGGAGGATAGACACAAGACCATGTTCATGATAGAATGGGGATCTTATCAGTATACAGTCATGTTGTTCGGACTGAAGAATGCACCGCGATATTTTCTAGAGTGTTCATCGCAACATTTAAGGAATTCATCCATCAATTCCTCGAATTATACCTGGATGATTGGATAGTGTATAACTTACTAAAAGACCATGTGGAATTTTTACGGTTGATGTTAGAACGATGCAGACAGTGCTAGATATCACTGAATATCAAGAAATGCATATTTGGAACACCATTTGGGATACTATTGGGACACATAGTATGTAAACATGGTTTGTTAGTGGACCTGTACAAAATCGCAGTCATTGTGAATCTACCAACACCAAAAATAGTCTGCCAACTAAGAGAAATGCTAGGACATATGGGATATTACAGAAAATTCATCAAAGGCTACGTGCAGGTTACAACACCAATGGAAAAATTGTTAAGGAAAGATACAAAGTATCAATGGAACGTTGAGTGCCAACAAGGTCTGGATACCCTGAAGGAAACAATGGTTACCTTACCAATATTGGTATTTCTAGATTGGGAGAAGACATTCCATATACATGTAGATGCATCAGTGATAGCACTTGGAGCTATCTTGGTGCAACCAGGAGCAGGAGACTTGGATCACCCGATAGCGTTTGTAAGAAGAAATTTATCAGATTTAGAACATAATTATAACACGACAGAGAGAGAAGGTCTATCTATGGTTTATGCACTACAAAAGTACAGACATTACCTATTGGGAAAACACTTTAATATGTTTACAAATCACTCAGCCCTGAAATACCTTGTCAATAAGCCAGTGTTGGGGGGGAGAATTTGTCTATGGTTATTTCTATTTCAAGAATTTGACTTTGAGGTAATAGTTAAACCAGGAAAATTGAATGCAGGACCTGACCATCTATCAAGGGTCACAAATGGAGAGGAACCAACCAATTTAGAAGACAACTTTCCAGATGCACAACTATTCTCAGTACAGATTGTTGACGATTACTTCTCAAAGATCATCCAATACTTAAGCACAGGTACTGCGCCACAAGAATATACCATGGCCCAGAAGAAGAACCTGGTAGTTCACGCAACTTACTATCAATTGATGGCAGGAAATCTATACAAGATGGGTGCAGATAACATCTTAAAAAGATACATACTATACCAAAAACGACCAATAATTTTAGCAGAAGCCCACGAGGGAATAGTAGGAGGGAATTATGAAAGAAAATCTACCACACAGAAGGTACTATGCACAGGATTATGGTGGCCAACGATCCACAAAGACTCGAAAGAATATTTTCAGCAATGTGATGTCTGTCAAAAGGTAGGCAAACCCAATAGAAGGGACGAGATGCCACTACGACCACACGTGACACTTCAGGCATTCGAAAAATGGGTGATAGACTTTGTGGGACCCATTAACCCACCAGCCAAAAGAATGGGGGTGAGATATATTATCACCATGAAAGAATACCTAACAAGATGGGTGGAAGCCACACCCATAAAAGATTGCAGTGTAGAGATAGTTGCACACTTTCTATTTGAAAAAGTAATTACTAGATTTGGGTGCCCAAGAATTTTGATGAGCGACCAAGGAACGCACTTCATAAACAACACCATCTGAGCGATGTTGGAAGAGTTTGAAGTTCATCACCAAAAAAGCACACCATATCATCTACAGGCAAATGGCATGGTAGAAGCCTTCAAAAAAATTCTAGAAAACGCCTTGAAAAATATATGCAATGTCAACAGGGACGATTGGGATATCAAGGTACTAGCAATACTATGGGCGTATAGAACCACATGAAAAAATATGACTGGCCACACACCATTCAAATTAGTCTATGGTCAAGATGCAATAGTGCCCTTAGAATTTTTAATACCCAGTCTATGTGCCGCAACCATTACAAAAATGACAGAACAAGGCGTAGTACAGGAAAGACTGAATCAGTTACTTTTAATGGAGGAAGACTAAATATTGGCAGGATTCCATCAACAAGTACAGAAATCAAGAGACAAATCTTGGCACAACTACCACATCAAGAGGATGATGTTCAAGGAAGGAGATCTAGTATTACTCTACAATAGTAAAGCATTACAGCACCCAGGAAAGCTGAGAATGCACTGGCTAGGACCATACGAGGTAAAAATTGTCACGGATGGAGGAGTTGTATAGTTAAGAGATCTAGCGGGTGCAAACCTTGAAGGAATGATCAATGGGAGCCAGCTAAATCTGTACAAGGATAGTTGAAAAAAAAAAAAAACACAGCCGAAAACAACGTGTAGTATGATGGACAAGACACATACGAAACACGAAGCCGGCAAGGGAAAAGATAACAACCATATCGAAAAAGGAAACACGCAGGAAAAGAAAATCTTCCAAAACCAGGCTAACAGGACAGCAAGAAGCATAATTAAATCAAGGCAAGGATGGATGGGATGCCACATTAAACGTGCCAACTAGAAGCGACAAAGAAGGCATAATGGAAAGTACAAAACCGTCGCGGATGCATTGAACCTATAGTTATGGTGCATTAATCACATGATGGAGGAATCATCCTCGACAAGATTCATGATGAGCCCTGTTATAACCCTAAAATGCACCACACAGGCTTACCTGGCATCAGGCCAACTCATGTCTCTTCCTTGCCAAAGCCATGCTAAATAAACTCTTAAAAATCATCTTAAATCAAATAAACCGCTAGCAGGCCCACTACAGCCCGCGGGTACCCGCTAGCAGGCCTACTACAGCCCGCGGGTACCCGCTAGCAGGCCCACTACAGCCCGCGG
>SNQJ01S0027352.1:54903-77983 GCA_010110895.2 Picea sitchensis | reverse complement strand
AGAACTTGAAGGCGAAGATGGAGGCTCAGGAGGATCTCCTCCATCCCCTTGGTTTAACTAAGCATCATCATCTGGTGGTGCTTCCTTTTTCTTCACTTTATTCTTCATCCTCTTCTCGTAATCTACATACATTCGTTCGACCATTTCTGACATGTGATAAAAGACCATGTGAAAGTGTTTCTCTTGTTCATCATGCTTGTCCTCTTCTGCTATCTTCTTCCTTCGGGATGCACGACCAACTTCGGATTTGAACGTCTTAAGAGTTCCTTCACCCTACTTATTCTTGGCCCTAGTAATCATTCATACTCAACAATTCAAGTCAGAGACGAATGCTCCAATACCAACATGATCCATGATCTTTTCATCGGGTGGATTATTAAAGAACTGTATTAAATGAGCATAAAATAAAGTACACCATAAAGAAGGAAAAGATCAAAAGGAAAGAGACATAATCATGCAATATGAACACAAATAACTTGATAACGGAGTTCATCCCTAGTGGACTACGTCTCCGAGTCCTTCTCTCAAATGGGTAGGTCTTTTTATTAACTCCACAAAAGAATTGGGCAAAATACATAAGTATACATCATTCTGGAGTTAATCTACAAAATCTTTGCTCATATCAGAAAACTAACACCAACGATGTGTTTGTGGTGTCGTTTTACCTAAAAATGACTGTCTCCATGCCTCGATCCGAGTCAGACACTTTCTGGCCCAAGAGGCACCCTTGCCTCGGTTTTCATGCCAAAATCCATACCAGGCCGTACATTTCATACAAGTCCGTATGGGCGTGCTTAGACTCCTCTCTCGTGCTCCTTGTATGTTATGAATGCATTGTCTAAGCCCCTTTTTATACAATTTTCCGGGCAGTTATGTAGTAAGTGCAGTGGTTGGCGTGTTGGTTAAAGTGGCTAAATTTAGGGCGCGGTTAGAAAGAGGTACCAGGGTTGAATCCCACGGGCCTCCCCTTTTATACATATGGTTATAACAAAGACACGTTCTGCTAAATATAACAGATGGTTGCTTAAATGACAGAACATGTGTTAAAATTTAGTGGAAAGGCTATATTTGGTGGACGGTTTTTACACTGGTGGGGCGGTTACCAAAATGGTGGAGTTGCTATATATAGTGGCATATGTGGCGGAGTTGTTAAATGATAGATAATATATATGGAGGGTTGCATGGTATAAACATAGGACCAGGGGCTGGGCCGAAGGYCTATCCCCTTCCCTTGGCGCCCATCAAACCTTTACACTTTAAAATATATGTGCACCATATAATAACCAAGGGACATCGTATGGTATAGTGGTAGTGCAGATTTGTGGGGCCTTTAGGCTAGTGAGAGGTCATGAGTTTGAATTCGGTGGAGTCAATAAAAAAAATCGCATACCAACCATTGGAGGGGTGCCACGTGGCACCATATAATTTGTCCACAAAATTGCCACTTGTCACAATCTGATTTGCCCATGAAACTGACACGTGTCATCACCTAATTTGCCAATGTGTTTGTCATCCTTGCCACATCATCCCATGCCAACTCATATGTATAGATGTGCCACGTGTCACCCTTGCAGTGGTGCCACGTGTCACTTTGACTTTTGACTAAGTTTGATTGAACTTTGCCCACTTATAACTTTTGATCTGTAACTCTATTTGACGAGCCGTTTGCGTCGTTAGAAATCTTGTGACGCGCTCTTTGCGATCATGCCCTTTTAACTGAGTTTTGGGAACTTTTAATTTTTTCCCTTTTGTTGTTTGTTGAAGCCATTATGAGCGTTATGATTTGCTTATGTGCATTCTGAGTTGTTCTTAGACGTCTCTAGATCCTTTTTGGATCAAGAGAACAATTTTTCATCCACAGATATATGAACAAACATAGGTTGTGAACAAGATGGTGGTACATTTGTTACGAGGATACTACAGTAAACATCCTAAGCTATGGGATGAACATTTGAACTGTGTACAACAATATTCCTATAATCATGCCATGCATTCTTCTACTTAGAGAAATCATTTTGAAGTATGTTTTGGATACTTTCCTAAATCACCTATGAAGTTTATTTCGGATAATCAAGCAAATAGGATGAGCAAAATGATGTCAATAAAGATAAGAGGTTCATTCAAGGGATCCAATAGGTACATCAGGAAGTATAGGAACAATTGGAGAAAAGACAAGACAAGTACAAGGTGAGGCATGCCAAACATCGGTTTGATCATCAGTTTAAAGTCAGTGATCAAGTATGGTTACATATCAGCAAGGACAAAATGAATGGTGAAGGTAAAAAGATCAAGCCAATCCGTTATGGTCCATTGAATATTTTGGAGAAGATTGGTACAAATGATTTTCATTTAGATCTTCCATCTTATATGAAAATGTATTCAGTGGTGAATGTTGAGAATTTGAAAATTTATGAGCCTCCTATGATTATGGATGGAGATGAAGGTGTCCAAGTTCTGACAGTTGATGATTTTTCTCCAGAATATTTAGACGAGCTACATGAAGATGTTATCCTTGAGGTGATGTGGAATATATTCAAGTTGTTCTTAAAGGGGTAAAATCAAGAAAATAAAAGTGGATCGATATCAGGAAGGTGAGGGAACTTTACCCTCACTTAGTTGTTGAGTAATCAAGACTTTTGGTGGTCCAAAAGGCTTCCAATGGGGAGGAATGATCCAGGTGGATCTAAGAATGATCAAAATTTGATCGTCTCAAATGCTTTTGAAAATGAATTCATTGTGTAGAGCTCGGTGATATATTTCCAATGGCACAAGAATTGCCTCAAACAGAGTTTGTATGAAAAAGTTATTGCTCTTCAAATTTTTGGTCAAACATGGTCAAAAGTCAAAAAGGGGGTGACACGTGGCACCACTAGAAGGGTGACATGTGGCACATTTGTACAAGTCGTATAGTTGAGTTGGTAGGGATGTACAGGTGATAAAGCAATGACTTGGACCAACCGACGTTGAACACGTGGCATGACCATACAGGCACGGGTGGACCAATGAGGGATTGTCACATGGAAGTCTCCCATTGGCCTAATATGGATAAGGTTGAATAAAAAAAAATTGTGAGCCCGAATGATCAAACCTAGGTCTCTCACATAATACTTCAACGACTTACCATTATGCCCATCGCATATTACTTAACCATATATGGCTTGCCTTGTATTTATGTTGGTTGAATCTTTAGTTGGCGGGAAAATAGGATTAAGGGCATAGCCCCTAATCCCATGATTAATGTGAAAACGTAGTCCAAGATTCTCGAGGGTCATATTATGTATACCATCGCATATATAACAAACTATATCTGAAAACATTAATATAACATCTAACAAAGCGCCAAAGGACGGAGAGATCTACGAGGTCGAACCCACGACCTCCTCCCACATATGCCAAACATTTTGACCAATGCGCCAAAAGAGCCCTTTGATATAGGATGCCAACAATATTGCATTAAAGTTTTCCAAAGATTTTGGATGATAGTTAGGGACCGTACCCTATTGAAGTTGGTGCTTAGACCAAGGCAGGGTACTAAGTATGACAGAGTACGAAATATTGGTATGCATGCCAGAGCTATCATATTTTGCATCAAATTTTGTGCCATAGGGTATCTTTGCTTTGGGTTTTCATTGTAATGCATTCCATTGGGTTCGTTGAAGAAAGTATAAGGTGTTTATACTCATTTTTCTCAAAATTTTGAGAGGAATTCAATGGTGCACTTTGTTTCTGAGTTTGAGCAACGAATAAAAAGGTCATTGTAAGAATACAAGCATTTGATCATTAATAAATTTGTCTCTCAATTGGAAGTAGACCCAGAGGCATATCCCAAGTTGGGTGAACTTCGTTAAAAAAAAAATGTTGTGTGCTTTATTATTGTTGTTTATATTTCACTCAGTTATCTTGCAAGTTATTTATCATTTAAGTGATTTTGGATAGATAAGTGAATTCATATTATTTGTAAATAGTCAAAGGGATCATTTAAATTTCGAATCAAGTTGGATATTTAAGTGTATTTAAGAACAAATTAACATCTAAAGATTTTTGGATCACTAACCCTAGTCACGCGAGGTCGATTGCTCTAATGATATATTTGTGACATACCCAAAATCAATTTGGTTCTAAGCTACTTTCCGCTAGCCATGAGTCATTGTGGTTTAAATCAATACCAAGCCACTTGGGCTCTCCATGCTCAAGCCCTAACCTTGACCGAAAATCCATTTCGAGACTCAGCCATATTTTGGTTCGCACACTCATATAATAAAAAATCTTAGTATGATCACCTCTAGTGTATACAGAGGAGTTAATACAATCACCTTTGGTTTATTTGGAGAACATTACATGATCTCCTCTAGTCTCATAGGATGACTTGGTGAGATCTCCTTCGGTCTTCACCGGAGGAGTTAATACAATCAACGTCGGTCTTCACTGGAGCACTGAATAAGAACATTGTCAGTGTTCTCCAGAGCACTTAATAATATTGTTGTCAGTTTTTCTAGAGAAATTTGTGTTATCTCATCTAGTCTTCACTGGAGAGCTTCTCAAGATCGATTTCAGTATTCATCGGAGCACTTCTTATGATTGGCATTGGTCCATCCAGAGGACTTGGAAATTTTCCCTCTGATATCACTGGAAGACTTAAACTTATCATCGCTGACTTCACTGGAACACTCTGCACAATATTCGTCGATTGTCTCTAGAAGACTTTACAAGATTTCCTCTAGTATTCACTAGAGAAAATTGCCTCATCATCCCTAGTGCCCAACTAAATATCTAATGTGATTTATTCTAGTTTAAAACCAGATGACTTTATTCAAACTCTGGCAATTTCCATCAGAGGAATTTGAACAATCATCTCTGGTATTCACCAGAAGAATTGACAAGAAATGTTCTGATACACACCAGAGCAGTTCCCACAAACTGCTCCGACTTCAATTCTTCACCATTGACAAAGATAACATTAAGCTTCACCAACTTGTCTAGATTCTTCACCTGATTCCTCGCCAAAACCTAAACTCTCATAATGTTTTTGATCATCCTCTCATCCGCAGATGATGATCTTCCACCCAACATTGATAAAAGTGACTCTTCAGGTACTTGACACATGGGTTACATGAGCAATTTTTTTTTCATACATATGTTTACAAATCCTTATATGATCATATTTTTATTTCATGGCTTTGTTTTTGGGATAATTTCGTCTATGTGTTTTAGGTTAAGAAATGTCTCCACGAAAGAAGGTGACAAGCAAAGCACCGACCATAGAAGCCGTTGGGAGTGGTAGCCAGCATGCAGATGAACCTAACACCCCAAGGGTGATTTATGATGACATAGAAGGACTCCTAGAGAAAGGAGGATACTCACTTGAATGGGGCGACATCTTTTGAATGTTAAAGAAACAAAAGTTCCTCATTGATGTTGAAGACCAAGATGAGCTTAAAGTTTTCAGGAATATCAAAAAATCATGAATACATAGAGTAACAACCCATGCTGCAGTATTTTCATGTGCAAATTCCTTTTCTTGGATTCTCAAGCATGTATACTTGGAGAACATGTACATATGAAATGTTAGGGGATATCCCATAGCTTCATTCTATCCAGTTGGTCTAGCAAAATTCTACCATCTAGAGAAGGGAACCTGGAAGTTAGATGATGAACTTATCGGTGGATTCAAGCACATGGAAAAAGACTTATTCAACATCTAGTACAAACATGATAAAGAATTCAAACACAAACTAAATGACAGGTACCCGACCACCACGCTAAGGAACCCATATCAAGACATCATGGTTATGATCTATAGGTTTTATGGAGAGACAAACATTTCCAGATTTACTTTTTCATATATGCCCCTAATCTACTATTGTGTGGATGAAGGGTTGTCATTCAACTGGGTTGATATCTTGTCAACAAATTTAACATATTCTACCGTAGTCGTTAAGGGAGCCCAACTCAGAACATTTATATATTTTCATGCGTCCTCATATCTCCTGGATATCACATGCGTGGAACATCAATTTCCAAATATGGGTTGGGCATGGCATACGACAAACCCAACCATCCACGTCTACTACAAAGTACTCTTGGATCACAACTATAGGATAGAGTACCATAGAATATGTGACCACTTGTTGGTGCCATTATATGAATTCATTTTTTTCACACCAACCTTGTGCATGACTAACAAGGCATTATCAGTAATTATAAGGATAGGGGATTGATACTTAATGGAGCATGGTATGTACATCAGAATATACGGAGCCACCAAATCTCCACATCTACTTCCTATATTTTTCCCAGACAAGTTGGTTCTCCAAGAAGTGTCCCACCAAACTATGATCAATGGAGTTGGGGCATTGTTCTACAAAGATAAGAAAGTTATTTGTCCCCCGCTCCCATTGTGGATCAACTCCTACTCATTCAGAACCACCAAGAAAGCTCAAGATGAAGTGGATATTATATTATCATATATCTTTGAAGAAGAACGCTTAAGGATGCATGACCCAAAGAAATTGGTCAAGGATCATTGTAATAAGTATGGCATCCCATGGGTATACACTTCGTCCACATGGGAGGAAGAGGAAGTCCATTTTGGTGCCAAGACATATGATGAGGTCATTTCCAGGAGACAAGGAAATCCCCTAGGGAGAATCGCAAATGAAGAAGGAGCTCGTGAGGAAGCTGGAAAGAAAGAATAAGAACAAGCAACAACAAAGGCATATGATGTAACCACATTTGTGCATTTCGGATCAACGGAAGAAGAAGAAACATTCATAGAAAAGAAGAGAAGGAAGAAATAAAGAGTCCACAAAAAGAAGGAAGATGTCACAAAAAAGAAGAGGAAAACTGATGAATCCATAACTAAATATAAAGTTGATGTAGTAGTCACAGTAGCTAAAGTAGAAGCAGAAGCAAAGGCAGTTGTCGAGAAAGAAGTTGAAGTTTAACAAAAAGAAACAGATGAAAGAGCTACAACATAAGTAGGAGCAGAGGCAGAAACGGAACAGAAAGCAACAAATGAAGTTGCAACCAAGGAAACATAAGAGGAACAACATAAGAAATATGAAGAATCATGGAACAATGATGAATCACCGATGGACACTGATATCTCATAGATATCAAAAAAAGGTGACAACAGTTATACTCAATTCCATGGGCTGGCTCTGGGACTTCACACCCCATATAAACCAAGCAGAGTGTCGAACCTAAAAAAGTTCAAGTATGACAAAGAAACTGTCCACATCATGCAACAAGTATGAAAGGTTCCAGTCACAAAAGGAACCCATTGTCTATCTTCACAAAAGCCCCAATGACATAAAATGCTCGCGATTATAATATTTTTGTAGCCTCTACTGGAACTTCCTTCTCCATGACAAAAGAGCATACCATTAAGAACTTGTATCCCAGAGCCACAAAAGGATGCTAGGATCAAGGAGTTAGAATAACAACTCCAACAAGTAAGAATAGATGAAGGAAACCTGAAGGATTTCAAGGAAAGCACAGAGAGAGTCAAGGAAGAACTAGAGGAAGCCATCACAGACATGTATTCCCACCTACACCTCTTTCAACAGACATCAACCACCATTATGGAACATCATAGCCAAGTACAAATCAACAACATCCAGTTCATCACTATCTGGGAAGGCATTGGAAATATTGATAGATGGATTGTCGAGAACCCGAATCTGCCAGTGGACCTTCCTCACCCCTCAAGCATAAAAATAAATATTTATTACGCTTCACTATATTGATACCAGCAAGTTGGAAAGAGAAGAAACAAATAGATGACCAGCTTGATGGATATCTATTCATAACTGCACAAAGAAACACAAGTATTGATACGAAAGTGTTGACTCCCTCCCCTGGAAGAGTTTGGCAAGACTCTCACAATGGAACAACTACTTGAGAAGATATAGCGAAGCAAAATTCACAGGCGAGAGATAACCTAATTGGCCACCAAGGTGATGATGGAATTGATTGAACAACATCTCATAAAGCCTACCAAATTCCACACCGTGATCTAGGAATTCATGGATACCTTAGCAAAAGATATGCAAACTCTCAATGACAACACAACCATGCACGAGGTCGCTCTTGAAGAACTGTCCTATCACAAGATCATATTTCTCTAGGATCCGTTAGATATTTGTACATCCTACATTAGGGATAAGAACATGTAGTCAAGACAAAATAAAAAAAATGGATTTTGTTGTTATTTATATTCTATTTTGTCTTTTTCCAACCACTTTCAACTTTGTCTCTTTTATCACACATGTCATACAACTAGTAAGGGAAGATGAAAGGTTTTTTATAACTGATTTTTGAGGAATAAAAGAAGGAATTTTTGGGATTTAGTAATAGTTGTATAAATAAAGGAAGAGACCCATTTTGAAGGGGCTTTTCAAGCATTGTATACACTCAAGAAACTTTTTAAAGAGAAAACATTGTGTTAATTAATATTGAAAAGACCTCACGGCCAATTTTGAAGGAGAGAAGAACTTATGTGCATTGTTGTTTGTTGTAAACTATTTTCAGCAGATTGTCTATTGTTTACATGGGTACATGTTGTTTCCTATAGATTTTTCTTAATCAATTGTTATTTTTATTACAACTTTGTTATTCTTTCTCATGCTTGTGTCCTAAGCATATGAGTTGTTAATGTATGCAGTAATATAACTTAGACTATTATGGTTATGTATTTGTATGCATGTGTTATCTAACTTTGTGTCTTCATAAAAACTATATGATTGAATTGTTTGCAGAGTTTAGTTTCATTTTAGCTCATTTGGTTACAATAGTGTGCTCCTAGATAGGATAAGATAAGACATAGTAGATTAGATTTATTTTATGCTTTTAGATAGTATTCATCTACATTTGCATTTGCATAACCATCCAACCATTCACCCTCATAAATAGTAATGGCAGCTGGGACAAAATTTGGATGGGTCTCCTAAACCAAATGATGCATAGTCTAATTGGGACTGTGTACCGAGGACTGCCCCTTACTGTTGCAGGTAATTTATGCTCGGTCAACACAATGATACCACTATTCTAAAATATATAATATTATTAACTTAAAAAAATATTAAATACCTTTCTTCATATGCATATGCATTATCCCAATTTCACCTTTGCAATTGAAACATGTGGAATTCTTAATAAATAAAAAATCCACATTCTCACCAACTTTTTTTACTTTTCTTCATCTTCTAGGCCTTCAATAACATATAAACAAGACACTTTAGTGCATATGATTAGTTACCAATGTTTTTTTCAAATTGTATAAACTAAGAGAAAAATTCAATCCTATGGCATCACAACATCATGATTTATTATTAATCAACACACACATAAAATATTGGAAATGTTAACATAATTATTAAACCTTTAAAACTACCTCATGTTGCATGAGGATTTTGCTTGATTCTAATCTATTTGATTTCTCATAGTTAAGAACATCACACTCTTGGATTTTATGGTGGTATGTTTGTTGGAAATATTGATTTCATGATGTCAAATACAAGGGGAGCCTACAAGATCTCCAAGATAAATATTACAAGCCTACAGATGTCCAAGATAAAGATTGCAAGACAGATATTGTTGAAACAATTATTTTTGGTCAGTTTGGATACCCTATATTTGAAGTAATTTTTACCCTACATACCTAGATCAGATGGGAGGACCAGTTATATGGTTGGAAATATTATTCTAATACCTTTCCAACGATATATTACATTCCCTCTAACTCTTTAAGAATAAGGAGATGTGAATTTTTTAATCTAAAAACCCATCCAAAAAATTGAGATCGACTCAGCGAGTCTTTGCAGGTTGGCCCTGAAAGTGGGGACAAAATACTATAAATACAAGATAGATTGTCGCATTTGGAGAGAAACCAAGCAAGATCTCAAGTTCAAGGTGTGCAGAAGTGATCTAAGGTGCGCTAAAGGTGTTGTGGTGTCTTTCTGGTGTGTAAAAGAAGTCTAAAGGATTTTCTTGGGGTCTTTCTTGTTCTCAAGGTGTGCTATTAAGGACTAAAGGTATGTGATGATGTCGTGTGCATTTTTTTTAGGTTGTGATGCTACCGTAAGTGGATTTTGTCGACAATGAATGTTGTCCTCGATGGATGTTGTCGTCAGTGGATGTTGTCGTCAGTGAATGTTGTCGTTAGTGGATGTTGCCATCAGTGGATGTTGTTGTCAGTGGATGTTTCCGTCATTGATTACATTATGGGAATGATTATATCAGGCTTGCTAGGGTTTGAAGGATTTTATATGGAATGAAGCATGCAGGTGAAGTCAGAAGTACTCTGTGTATGAAGATCTTGGACTGGTGTCTACACATATCTTATTGATTTGGTGCTCAGTTGAGGAGATTGGTGTCTCTAATAGGTTGGTGCCTACATATTGTTGAGTTGGTGCTCATTTAAGGAGATTGGTGTCTCCAGTAGGTTGGTGAATGTAATATTTGTAACACTAGGTTGGTGCATACAAACATTTATAAAGATAAGTTTTGTGGTTTTCTCCCGCAAGGGTGTCCACATTAAACTCTGTGCATTGTGATTTGAGTTTATATGTGATTATTGTTTCTAAGTTAATGAATGATTGATGATGGTTAAATAAAGTAAAAATTATTGTATATTGATTCACACCCCCCCCCGCCTTCTTATTATAAGCATAATCTCAATAATTAGTATCAGAGTCGGTTCCTTCAGAAACAGTCTAACCACTGGAAGGTATATCTTAGGAGCACACATGGCTAGTCAAGAAGGTTTCTTCACAAAAAAAGGTCCATTGTTTGACACAACAAACTATGCATTATGGAGTGTAAGGATACAGACTTATCTAATTTCTCTTGGGTTTGATATTTGGAAATCATTCGTGAATGTTTATACAACCCCCAACAACTCCACCAATAGATGTGGTCGAGAAGAAGCCTAGTGAACATAATGAAAAAGCCATGAATGCTATATTGAGTGGTCTATCAGAATCATAATTTTTCAAGGTGATGCATTGTAAATCGATAAAATATATTTTGGACAAAATTCAAAATATCTTTGAAGGTGATGACAAGGTTAAGAAGGAATAGCTCCAAACAGATAGAAGATAGTTAGAGAGTTTAAAAATGGAAGATGAAGAAAATGTTGTAGCCTATTTTCTTCGAGTGGATGAAATTGTCAACACCGTCAGAAGACTTGGTGAGGAGGTTGAAGAATTAATCATTGTGCAAAAGGTTCTTAGGTCTCTCCACTTAATATTTGATGCCAAGGTCTATTCCATTGAAAAAATGAAGGATCTGGAGAAACCAACGATGGATGAGCTACATGGGATTCTCACTGCATGTGGGATGAGGACAGAAAAAGAAAAGCCAACACTTAAGGAAGTAGATTTAAAAGCATCAAAGAAGACAAAAGGACACAAATTGTGTGATTTTTATAGCCATGAATCAGATATAGAAGAAGCACAATTTATGAGAAAATTGAAAAGAGGATCTAGCAAACACAAAGGTAAGCTACCCTTCATGTGTTTTAATTGTGGTAGAGTAGGGAATTTTGTTGCTAAATGTCCATATGAAAAAAGGAAAGATAGTGATGATGAGGACAATAATATAATTAAATATTATAGACACAAAAGAGTAAAATATACTAAGAAGAAGAGTGTTTACTCTAGAGAGGATAGTAGCTCGTTTGAATGAAGTGATGGATATCTTTTTGATATTGACAAAGAAGAATTCCTCTTCATGGCCATGGATACAAATTTTATCGATAAATAAAGTGAAGATAATAAGAAATAAAAATAAGAAGAAGAAGAAGAAGAAGAGATTGATGGGGAAGTGAATCTTGAAGCAGAACTCATTAGTGCCTTAGACGAAATAGACAAACTTAGGGAAAATAATAGAAAGTAGAAATACCAATTGCTTAAATATGAAGAGGAGGATCATGATTTTGAAGAAACAAAAAAGACAATTATCATCTTGAAGACTCAAATAGAAGAGGCAAAAATGATAAAAGAAGTGGTGAGAAGATAGCTGGAAGAAAAGGAAGAAAATTGCAAGAATATAGAAGCTGAAATAGTTTCCTTGGGAAAGGAACTAGAGAAAAAAATGATCAATTGAATAGAAGCTTGAAGTTTGGAAATAGTAATAAAATCTTAGATAATATTCTCAGTTGCCAAAGGTCGCCATTCACCAAGACATGTCTTGGCTACGGTGAGAAACAAAATACCCTCGAGGGAGATGCAAGCACTAAGGTCAAAAAGCCATCAGAAAAGAAAAATGAAGAAAAACATAAAATTTATGGCAATATTCTCAAAGGCTTCATCAACAATGAAAGCAGCAATAGAAAAGGAAATGATGACCATAAAAAATATGATTCTTCCCACAAGAATGAGTGATCCGAATTATTTTCGGCACGAAATGAGAGTGGAGATATAATAAATAAATGCACAGAGATATCGCAGATATTCAATAATATAACATAAATGTATCATAGATGCAACCATAAACACAGATATACAGTAATACATGATTTCTATTAACGAAATAAATGTACAAAGACTGTAAAAATACAGAGTGAAAGACTCGCTAGAATGGTGGGAGCTTATCTCTGAGAAGAGATGCGACAGCTATTCGCATTCGCAAGAAGATGATTACAATGAGGCTCTGAAGGCCTTCTTACAATAAACAGGAATGTCAAAAACCCTGGACATCCAAAAACCTAACCCTAGGAGATGAAGCGCCAAAAGTCATGTGGGCCCCGTTTGGGTAAGTTAGTACATCAACTTCCCGTGGTCGTAACTTTTGCATACGATCTCTGTTTTAGGCGCATGATAGCCCTTGGAAATGTATCATCGAGGAGATTCATTTTGGAGGAAATATCGAAGGAAATTCCATATTTCTCCCCATTTTCCCAAAAACATCATTTAGGGCCTCAAAATGGCCCCGAAAGTTAAAAATTGCTAAAAATAGTAAATTACCAAAATTGCCAGAAAATTGTTTTGAGCCAGTTGGAAAAGGTGGGTGGCCACCTATATCCACCTGGATCAATGAGTTTAGAAGAGTTATTCCACCAATTCAATACCTTTTACAAACTGGTACCAAAATCTATTTCTTGGCTATTGTTTTTCTTGCAATAACTTTGGTCATAAAGAAATAGATTGTAAAGCTTAAGCAGGAAGTGATCATGTGAGAGATATAAACATGGGCTCTTATAAAACCGTAAAGAATTTATTTTCTCCCTTACTTGATTACAATGTTGAATGTTATAATTGCAATAACTATGGGCACATAACACGTGACTATAGAAGCAACATAATAAAGAAGGAAGATGATGGTCTTGCCAAACATAAATAAGCATATACAAAGGTGTGGAAAAGGAATCAAGAAGAACAAAAGAAGGAAGAATGTGGACTTGCACTTTATGCTCAAAATGAAGGGAACCAATGGTACATTGACATTGGATGTTCAAAACACATGACATGGGACTAGACTAACTTTCTCACCTTGAAGGAAGGAAAAGGAGGCAGGTTACTTTCGGAGATAATGGCTCTACAAGGATAGTTGGAAAAAATATTGTTAGTCTTGATAATGGAAATACTAAGACACATAATTCCCTATATGTTGAAGGGTTAAAGCATAATATTCTAAGTGTCAATCAAATGTGTGATCAAGGCTACAACCTAACATTTCATTATAAATGGTGTGAGATAAGAAAATAATCTTTAGGAATATTGGAGGCAAATGCAAATAGAACCTCAAGCGATGTATACATACTCGATGAAGTCAAAGAAGAAAAGTGTTGTATGGAACAGAAGTTGGGAGTGATATCCCTCTCATATCATCATTAAAGGGAAGCACAATCTCAGGGGTATTATCCCTTTTCCATTGATGTCAAAAGGGGAAAAATTGTAGACATAGGAAGAATTGGAGACACAAGGAAAGTTGCAGACATGGGGTGTATCGGAATTGACTAAGGGTTGCCATCAATGAAAAAGGAGGAGATTGTTGGAAATATTGTTGTCATTGATGCCAAAGATAGAGGGAGCCTACAATATGTCCAATATAAATATTAGAAGCCTACATATGTCCAAGATAAATATTGCAAGATGGAGATTGTTGAAAGTTTTATTTTTGGTCAGCCTCGATACCCTATCTTTGAAGGAATTGTTACCCTACATACCTATATCAAATGGGAGAAAATTTTATATGATTGGAAATATTATTCCGAGACCTTTCCAATGATATATGGAATTCCCTCTAACTCCCAAGGAATGAGAAGATATGAATTTTTTTGTCTGAAAACCCAGCCAAAAAATTGAGGTCGTATCAGCTAGTCTTTACAGGTCAACCATGAAAGTGGGGACAAAATTACTCTAAATACAAGACAAATTTTATGATTTGGAGAGAAACCAAGAAATAGATCAAGTCTGAGGTGTGCAGAAGTGATTTGAGGTGCGCTAAAGGTGTTGGGGTGTATTTATGGTGTGCAAAAGAATTCTAAAGGATTTTCTTGGGGTCTATCTTGTTCTCAAGGTGTGCTATGAAGGATTGAAGGTCTGTGATGTTGTCATGTGCATTGTTTCGAGGTTGTGATGTTGTCATCAGTGGATTTTTCTGTCAATGGATGTTTCTGTTACTGGATGTTTTCATCAGTGAATGTTGTCATCAGTGGATGTTGTCATCAGTGGATGTTGTCGTCAATGAATGTTGTCGTTAGTGGATGTTGTTGTCAGTGGATGTTTCTGTCAATGAATGTTGTCTTTAGTGGATGTTTCTGTCAATGAATGTTGTTGCCAGTGGATGTTGTTGTCAGTGATTACATTATGGGAATGATTCTATGAGGCTTGCTAAGGTTTGGAGGATTTTCTATGGAATGAAGCATGCAGGTGAAGTCAAAAGTAGTCTGTGTATGAAAATCTAGGATTGGTGTCTACACATATCTTATTGAGTTGGTGCTCGGTTGAGGAGATTGGTGTCTCCATTAGGTTGGTGCCTACATCTTGTTGAGTTGGTGCTTAGTTAAGTATATTGGTATCTCTAGTATGTTGGTTCCTACAATATTTGTAACAATAGGTTGGTTCCTACAAACATTTATAAAGATAAGTTTTTGTGGTTTTCTCCTGCAAGGGTTTCCACTTTAAACTCGGTGCATGGTGATTTGAGTTTATATGTGATTAGTGTTTCTCAACTGATGAATGATTGATGAATGGTTAAATAAAGTAAAATGTATCATATAATGATTCACCAAGTTCCCCCACTCATAGTATAAGAATAAGCTCAACAATAGTTCCCTAGGCTTACATACAACCCCCATTTTCTCCATCTCATCCAAAGTTGAACAAATTTTGTTTTTTCAATGCTTCTATTTGGATGAATATTGTTGTAATATTGTGCAATTATTTGAACTTCATGAAACATCCTCAATAGTTTTAATTCTAGCATGTTGAGAATAATATTCAAGCTCGGCCTTTGAACTAGGAGTTAGATATATTTAGCAACACATGTTTCACTAGGTTAATTAAATACTAAAAAGATTCATTTATAATAAAAATTTGTTGTGAAAGAATGTGGTTTTCCATAATTTTTTTTATTCATGGGATGGTTCTTCATAATATTCAATTGTCTACCATATAAGGTTGGTTGAATGTGTTCCTCGAGGTCTAGAGAAGTTGGTGAGGGCGTGCGTTGTTAAGGCACTCTGTAAGTGAAATTCATTGGTTCAAAACCCCTGGGGACACCTCAAATATAGTCATGTTAAGGGTTGGTGCGGTTCAGGAAGGGTGTGATCCCCGAGTGATTTTGACGGATTAGATGCCCCTGGGTCATGGCATCTCATCCACAGGCTAGTCCCGCAGGTGAGGGATAGTATAGCCAACAAAACAAAGGTTGGTTGAATGTTTATAATATGTTTATCTAGATTTTTGTCCCATCCTTGAATCCAAATTAGGATTCAACTCTTAATGTCTTAAAAAGAAGAAAGATTAAGAAAGTAATGACAAGATATAAACATAAATTTAAACCTCTAATAAATGTCTAAAACTTACTAGGAGTAGGTTTGGAGACATTGGATACAACTCATAAACACTATGGATTGTGTCCCCTTCTTGTATTTTAATTTCATTTGTAGCTATTTGCATAGATTTTTTATGGTATGTGCACCATGGACAAAAAATATTTCCCATTAGAGAAACATTATTATTGCATACTAAACTACATATGGCTTCTAGATCATGGCATTCAAACAGATCATGGCATTCAAACAGATTCACTTTCACTATGCTGTTGTTTTCCATTAGGATCTCATCTCTTAAAAGCCTATTTAATGGTTTCATCAAGTTCTTCTCATTTTCATGATTAGAAACATTTGTTAAAACCTAATTATATTCTTCCTTTCTATCCCATTTTCCAATTCTTACAAAATACATTAATCCATTTTCTTATAGCAACTAAAATAATATCTCACATACCTACCTACCTTAATCATAATCTACTTCATGGACTCTTATTTCAGACCTCTTTCTATATGATTCAACCGCATAGGAAGCACATAAATTTATCTTCTTTTCTCTAAATCCATCTATGAACACATCATTTCTCTCCCAATCCATATAAATATTGTCAGCTTCTTTTCTTCACACTTTCATTTCCTTTGAAATCAATGTTGGATTAACTTCCTTGAATACACAATGAGATAAAATATGCTTTATACATAGAAAATTCTCATGGCTCATTTTTTTTTCAATAAATATTGAAGCCGTGTTACAAGGCATAAAATCATTATAGATCTCTTGCACAAACAATGATCAAATTTTATCAAGCACAAAATTTGGGTGTTCAAGGACATCCTCAATTTTAGACTCTTTTCACTATAATTTTTTCTCATGAAGTAATAAATTCCGTCAATAATGCCACTATTTTCTACACAATTAAGTGACTTCCTAAAGCACCATCTCCCAATTTCCTTGAATTTTTTCTTCCCCTCATTTATTCTATGGTTATACTATCTTGACCACTTCTTGAAACCCAATAAATACACCCTTGAATGGTTTCCAAGTGACCTAATGGTAGCATGTGTAGTTTGATATGATAAACACCCTTCAAACATTTCGATTAAAGCTTCTACATTTGTAGAATTTGGATTTTGCATAGGTTCATTTTTAGCAATTTGTTCATGAAATGTAGTTCTTTCAAATGTGTCATGACTTCCAGTTGTTTCCAAGTTCTCAAGAGATGCATGTTATAACTATTGTCCACTAGGTAGAACTACACTACCATTCCCTTCAATAGTAACTAAAGTCAAAGGCTTCCTAGGTCATTGAGAAATACACCCTTCTTCTAATTTTATTAGAGTGATTTGTGATAACATTGGTGTAAATGGTTCATATTTGAGGGAAAATTGGGGCCTCATTTTATGAAACATAGTTCATTATATGGTATGAATTTTTGTTTGATGATACCCTCGATTCCTTTCAATCATCTGCCAGTATTTGTCTTCTTCTTGTGGTATCCGTTTATAAAAATGTTTTTACTTTGGTGTAGGGAACCAAATCAAAGGAAAATGAAACTGCATTCCTATCCAGGGGATACCATATAGTCTTAAGCATGTTATATATCATTCTTCTCTGTTTACTTCTTCACTAAAATTAGGATAACCAAATGGTTCCCTTTGTTTCAATTGATCTGTCAAATAATCCCATCTATGGCCACATGCCAACAAAGCTTCTAGCCTTATGTTTCTAATTATGTGCTCACAATATACAATATCATCTTTCTAGGTTCCATTGATGAGGGGTGCCCATTGAGGTGCATTTAACAATTTGTAATATGTTCCCAAAACTACCTATGTATTCTGATTTTCATCCCTCACCCCTAAACCACATTTTTTTTCTCATTGTTCTCTAAAGAGGTTTGTGCATTTATCCATTGCAATTGGTTACTTGTAAAAGAGGTGAAAGCCTTCAATTGGACATCCCATACGAAGGGGTTAGGATTCCATTTCCTATCATGAAAAAATAGGATTTCATGCTAATATAGTTCACAAAGTATATTTTTATCTTCTTGGATGCTTAGAGATAATGCTTCCAAAAGGGACTTAGTAGTTCTAAAGTCTCTTGGCATCCCTTCAACCAATTCCCTTAGCTAAAACATCAAGTGTCTTTCTCATAGGAATACTTCATACACTGGTGAAGACCACTTGCAACTAAGCACTGTATGAGACAGATTTCTCAATTGTTTCTTCTCTTTGTTTATATTTCTCACTTCAACTTCCAACTCAATAATTATCTATCTATATTCTTTCCATATATCCCAATTGGATCTATATACAATGTATAACTCTACCCATTCTTCTCTCATGGTGCAAATGGTGTGTCTATATACTTCTAGTGGAACCAAGCATGTTTCAGCAGACCTTGTTGCAACTTTCCATTTAGCAACCTCGGATCTTAATCTGATTACTTCAAAAAAAACTAATGAATTATTATTCTTTTGTCTAGACTCCTACTAATTGAATAGTAGGTTTAGTAACCATGAATTCTCTCATAGGTTCCATAGCATAATTTTCATATAAATCTTCAGCACAAGGCTCACTAGTCTCATGTGTTTCCATAGGTTTAATAGTTGCTTCTGTAGCAACTTTTGTAATCAAGGCTTCATCAACAATTGGTTTGGTAGTCATTTTATCCACAATATTAGTGGCATACTCAATAAGTTCATCAAGAATCTATGTATATATATTGGTGATTATCTTGTTAATAATATCCATAACAATCTCCATGACTTCATTAAAGGGTTCAATGGTGATTTCAACATCTATTTTAATTACCAATTCTTTAGCAACTTCATCTACATCCTCTTTAAAAGGATCAAGATCAATAACATGTATAACTACTTCTTTTGTAAAATGTCTAGTAGTAACATTTTCCATGGGATTAGTAGTAACATTTCTCATGGGATCGGTAGAAAATATGACAACATTTTCTATAGGATTAGTAGTAGCAATAGAAATAACAAATTATTCATCAATAGGACCAACAAAATTGGTAGATTTAATAATAGAAGTATCTTCAAGAATTTATTCCATATAAATGTTAACAATAGTCTTAGTGTCATCAATAGATTGAGTGGCAACAATAGGTCTAGTAGAATTAGTAGCATTCTTAATAATAAGCTCATCAACAATTTTAGTAGTAGTAGGATCAATAATATTGGTAGGTGAAGTGACATCCATAGGATCGGTAACAACCCCAAAGGTTTCTTCCACACCAATTGTTTCATTTGTTGTTTGGTGAACTTCATGAAAAGAAGAAGGTGGCTAGGCACACTCATCAAGATATTGAACCGATGTGTCTAACCCTGCCAAGGATTTGTATGCCTTCAATTTCCTTCCAGAAGAATCTAACTTATAGTTCAAAACCTTAACTTCCTTATTTATTTTATGATTAAGCTTTAGAATTGTGCTATAAGAAGGTTTCAGATGGTGCTTACCTGGAAAAATGATGATCTTCTTCTTGGTTTTGGAATTGGTTACCTCAGGTATCACTAGAGTTTATATTGCATCCTCTTCAACATTATCTACAAAGTTGTGTATTGGACTATCAGAAAAGTTATCTACAAACTCAACTTGTTCTTCAAGATGCTCCTAAGAAGGAGGAACTACTTCTATAGTAACTACTTTTGCAACCTCTTGTTCTACCACTAGTTCTTGTGTGATAGTAGAAATTTCTTCAACAATTGACCTGGTCCTCCTCCTTTTAGAATGAGCTAGAAGGATGACCTCTTTCAATTTCCTCCTTTTCCTTATTGAGGGACATATTTAGTCACAAGGTTAGAAGGGTTTTCTTCTATGATTGGACATCCTATGATTTCAATCCCAATATATTGTTCTCCTACAATTTGTATCTCATCATCTTTCCCTGCATTTGCATGAGCTTCTTGAGCTCCCCCTTCATATCCTCCTTCCTTAGAAACATGAGCCTCTTTTACGAGGTATTCTTCTTGTACCTCCTCCTCATGCTCTTTTGGTTCCTACTCTTCTTCTACCATCGAAGGCACTTGCAAAATATATTCCCAAGTATTATTTGTACATGAAAGGGCATCAATTACAATTAATTTAATGAAACCATGATGAGTGACAATGGATTTTTGGCTTGCTCTAGGACTATGAGCCATTAGTTGGAGTTCAGATCATAAAATAAGGCCTATTAATCAATCTATGATGTCTTAGATGATTTTAAAACTTAAAGTGGTAGCCAAAAAGGAGGCTATGGAATCCTTTGCAAGTGAGATATTTTTGTAAGAAGTATGCAACATCATCCCATGGTTATTGTAAAGATGACGTATTTGCCCCCTTTCCTCCATCTTTGACCATATCATCTCCAATGAGGAAGTCAATGTACTCTTGGATATATTTCACATAGTGATCAAGCCATATTTCTCAAGTTTTAGGTAGGCTTGTTACTTAGGATATAGTTTCCTTTGTGTCTTTGATCCACAATCCCTACACCATTGCTATGGACAACCAATTTTTCTTAGCAAATTCCAGTGTAATAGATGTATCAAACCCTTGTAACCTCTCAAAATAAGCAATCCAACTCACATCCTGAAAGATATGAAGCACCTCTAGATGGCTATGCAATTGTGCTAAGGTGATAGGTCCATGTATGACTATAGACCTGCCCATTATGCCTTTGAAGTGGTAGCAACGAATGATAATAGTATGAAGTTTCATCAAGTAAGAGTAGCAACAAGGGTGAGTAATAGAAAGGGAGAGTAACAACATGAAATGGGAGAAGAGTTTCAATAATGGTGGTGAGAAAGTTACTAATTTAGAGAGGAAACAAAGGTGGCGACTGACAAAATGATGTTGGGAATTGGCCAAAATTGGAAACATCATGGAACGACAACAGTAGCAACAAGGGTGAGTAATAGCAAGGGAGAGTAACAAAGAGCTTGAAATGTATAAATATCGCATTGGTGCAGGAAAGTTAGCTTCTAATTTTAGAGAGGAAACAAAGGTATGGATCATGATGCTAAACAATGCACCAAAGTTCAACGGTCCAACACAATTAAGGAGGAGAAGTGTAAGATGGCAAGAAAACGCATATCAAAGGCAGGGATGATCTGCGGTAGCAACCACAGCCACGACATTGACATCCTAAAATCCCCTGCTGTTCACAGCCACTGGAAAGCACATGGTTACAATATGGCAAAGGTATACCTGGACTTAGCATGATGAAAGCATAGCCAAATATGGGCAAGGTACTTTTCATACTTAAATGTGGCATTGAATGAAAATTGTAAATGTATAGGAGAGTTTGTAACTTTTCACTTACTTGTAAGACATGACATGATGGTTGCATTAAGTGACAAGATTGAAAGCATCATTCATAGCATCAATAGCAAGTGTGTAATTGCACAAAGTCGATGGATCAACAACAAGTGGTAAAACCAAATGAAAGGATGATTATTCATAACAATCGAGAGAAGCATAACATAATATGAGGATCTGCAACAAAATTTTGAGTAGTGTGCAAGGATCTACAACAATTAGAAAAACAAACATGATAGAAGGATCCATAGAAGTCATTGGAAAGGACTGTAGAAATCAGCAAAGCAGAACATGATCTATAACAATGTTGGAATAGAACAAATTTCAATGATCTACAACAAATATGCGATCCATATCAAGTAACTAGATCTATAGCATGAATAAAGTCATTGAGAAAATAAATATTTTTTCTTTTTATATTATTATTATTATTTGCAAATATTGTTTGCCAACAAGCTAGTTTTCAAACAATATTTGTCCAACTATGCCCCAAAAAGGGGTTTTCACAATTGAAATTATTATTATTATTATTATTTAACTAAAAGAATGAGAAAATAAAATGGTGGAAAGTACACGTGGCATATTCACTATACTAACAATCTCCAAATCTAAATCAATAGCAATATCTATAATGAAATCATCCTTGGACAATGGCTTTTGATATCGCCTCAATCAATTATCATTAGCTATGAGGGGTATATGTTCTTCATCAATGGTATGCAACTTCACATAAATGTTGTCATAAACAATATCAATTTCATATGGCCCCAACCAATTAGTGCAAGACTTTCCTTTGAAATATTTGAATCTAGAATAATATAAGAGGGCCTAATATCCATCTGAGAAATTTTTTTTCTTGATGAACTTGTTATGCCATGCTTCTCTATACTATTGAACAATAGAGGTTCAGTGCAAGGTAGCCTAATGAATTTCATCAAGTTGATTGATTTGGTTTAAGCGATGCTTTTGGGATTATGACAGGTCCAATCCCACTTGCAACATAATTTTGAGCGTCTTTACTTCAAACTCAATAGGAAGTACTACATGCTTACCATACACAAGCTCATAAGGGGTGAAGTTCATGGTGTTTCTCCAAGTGGTGTGGTAATCCCATATAACTTCTAGAAGTTTTTTGGCTCAATCCTTGTAATAAATATACATATTCTTGGTTAATATGGATTCTAAAACTTTGTTGGTGACTTCCACTTTCCCATTGGCTTGTATATGGTATGGTGTAGATGTCTTGTGTTGAATTTAGTACTACTTGTTAATGGCCTAAATGAGTTTGGAAATAAATTGAGTTACTTGATCTGTAACAATTTATCATGGTACACCAAAGCAGAAAACAATATGCTCATAGAAAAATCTACTACTACTTGTTTTGTGGCCCTCGAAAGTGTTTTGGCTTGAACTCATTCGGTGACATAGTTAGTGCAAACAAAGATATGATTTTTCTACCTAGATGGAGGGTTGATGGGACCTACAAAATCTAGAGCATGTTTCTCGAAAGGCTCCACTTGAGTTTAGTCTGTAGTGGAATCTAATCAGAACAAATAGGTTGTCCCATTCTGTAGCAACTATCATAGCTTCTCATGTACTTCTTATCAGAGAAAAAAATGCTAGGCCAATAATATCCTAGATGCAACATCTTATGTGTATTCCTTTTATCAACAAATCTCCCTCCATAAGGTTCATCATGACAAGATTTTAGGATGTCATAAATCTAATCCTCTCAAACACAACAAATGATTATGAGATCCA
>SNQJ01S0027352.1:32544-51930 GCA_010110895.2 Picea sitchensis | reverse complement strand
GATGGCTTTTCAGAAATTCCCCCAGTGGCAAACCAAGACCTATGGGCACAAGATTGCTAGGGCACCCTGCCAATTTCCCCAAGAATGGTCAAGTGGGATAATGTAAGATCCCAACAGTTGTTAGAGATAAAAGGAATCAGATGCATATGTTTAAAGGTTTCAATGATCAAAAGTGACAAATACCATGATACCTGGACCAATTACCTCATGGAGCAAGAACCTCTTTTGATACAAGATCAAGCCGATGGTGATGGATGTTGTTGTTACTGACAAGACAAAAGATGATGAATGAAGAAAAGGCGGGCCATGCTCAGGTGGATCCTTCTCTCGTTACTCCATGTCTAGGACCCTTGGGCCTCGAGACATGATCTCCTAGTTATCCCTAAAAAGTGAGGATAATAGTGCTTAAAGTTTTCTTGCAGATAAATAGTTAGGAATATATGTAAACCATGATGTGTTAGTAGATAATGAGAATATATTTTCATCAAGAAAAGCATCTTCGACAAGAATGACATCCCTGCCATTAGTAATTATGGAAAGGAGCTCGACAACATCCTTCTCCCTTACATGCTTATAAATAATGGTGATGTAAAATCCTACAATGGTAATAACCACCTATTCACTCTACCATTGGTAATGGGCTTATTCATTAGATAAGGAATGGAAAAATGATGAGTATGTACAAATATAGGATATCCAGTAATATAGTTCCAAAATTTATTAATAGCATACACTACCGCAAGAAATTCATTTTAAATCACTATGTAATTCAAATATGTTAGTGCAAGGTTTTTATTGACAAAATAAATTGCATAGGGATTTTGTTCTTCTTTCTATCCAATAACTGCCCCAATGGATGTGTCAGAAGCGCTTGTGGAAATATTGAATGGAAAGGACCAATTTGGTCCCCTTAAGACTGGTGCCACAGATAAATTTTCTTTCAAGGATTCAAAAGTAGATTGACCATGGTTAGTCTAAAAATATTATGCATCTTTAGACAATAAACAAAAAAAGGGAGATGCAATTTTGGTAAAGTTTGCAATAAAACAATGAGTGTAACCAACATGTCCTAAAAAACTACGAATATTTTTTTTGTTGTTTTTATAATAGGAAGATTAGATACCACCTCAATTTTCATTGGATCCACCTTGATTCCAACAGGAGAAATATGGTTTCCAAGAACTATCCCTTCAATCAATAACATGTGACATTTCTCATGACTGAGACAGAAGTCGGTTTCTTTAGATCAATTAAGCACTTTCTCCAAATTAACTAAAGCTTCATCAAATGTATTACCATACATTGTAATGTCATCCATATACACTTCTACATAATTATGAATCAAATATGAAAAGTACCAAGAACAACCCTCTAAAATGTAGCAGGTGCATTACAAATACCAAAGGGAAATACTTGGTAAGAAAACGTTCCCCATGGGAAGGTAAAGGTGGTCTTTTCTTGGTCCTTGGCGGAAAGTTAGATTTTATTATAATCACTAAACCCATTGAGGAAAGAGAAGTACTTATTTCCTACTAATGTATCAAGGATTTGATTGATGAAAGGTAAAGGAAAATGGTCCCTTGAAGTAGCTTTGTTCATCTCTATATAATCTATGAAAACCCTCCATTCCCTATTTTTATTAGGAACAATCACAAGGGGTGAAACCCATTGACTATTAGAAATGGGATACTTGAAATTTACATTTAGTAATTTTTGCAACTCATCCTTCACTATCTCATGCAATGCAGGGTTCATTTGACATTGGGGTTGTCGGATAGGTCAAAATTTATCCTTGATATAAATATGGTGAGTAAAAAGATCGAGATGAATTCCCTTTGCATTGGTACATTCCCATAAAAATGCATCTGCATGATTTTGTAACAACTCTATCATCCTTTGTTTCTGTGAACCTTTTAGCCTAGGATTAATATTGAGTGTTCTCCCCATACTAATTTATATTGGCATACTATTTGTTTCAGATACAATGTAGAGATAAGAAGGCATGGAATTTAATTTTGATTTTACAACATAGAATGAATTCTCATCTTCTAACATATGCATGTCATGGTTGATAGGTGAATAAGGATCTATTTATGATATCAAAGATGATATCATATTCAATCTTCTCTTTAAAAGAGAGGGCTAAATCAATCGTAAGAAATCATTGGATACCTTAATCATCAATGCCTCCATTCCCTACCCGCATGGGAATTTCTTAGTTGGAGATAGGTTTGGAAATATGATATAAGGAGAGTTTCTTGGTGGAATTTCCATGATAGATAGTTATGCCTATATATCTACAACCAATATAGGCATTAGTAGTGGCTAACCGTGGCCTACATAATATCAAGGGGTAACCCCTATAAGATTTATACATGTGAAGTAAATAAATGCATACAAATTCTTAAGAAAAATAGAAATTAATCAATGACTTATACACATAGTACACAAAGATTTACTCTAGAAAGCCTTAACCAGGAGAAAACCAACCTTCTTTGGTGCCACATATTTCAAATCTTCATTGTATTAATTTCATCATTCACATTACAATATATACAATATTTTAGTTATTTCGCAGCTACCAAAACCCTAATCCCTTAATCCAGGATTAATTTAGAAAAATGTTAAAAATAACGAAAATCTCCCAAAAAAACTATTGGGGGGAGGATTGTCAAATTCAATGCACCCCCCCACACACACATGCAAATAATATAACACATAACCAACATTCTCTCACTTTTTGTTTTATTTCCATATAGGGGGTCATAATATTACATAATCAACAATCGAGGGTAGTAATGCCCCTTGTTTCTATGCACCAAGAGAACTTCTCAGTGCTCACAGACTTTGTCAATGAATTTGCAACATTCTTCAAAGTGTCAACCTTCTCCAGCAACACCTTCTTGTCTTCAACCATGTCTCTCACAAAGCGATACTGAACATCAATATGCTTTGTCTTTGAATGATAAGTTGGGTTCTTTTCCAAGAATATTGCACTCTAACTATCGCAATCTAATATTATTGCTTGTTGTACCAACCCAATACCTGAACACAATCTCTGTAACCATATTTCTTCTTTGTTTTCATGAGTGGATACCATGTATTCAACTTTTATAGTTGAGAGAGCCACTACGACCTATCATTTTCTCATCCACCTAATTGCTCCTCCAAATAGGTTAAACACATACCCACTTGTAGATATTATGTGATCCAGATCTCCAAATCAGTTTACATATACAAACCCTTGTATGTCCAACACTCTATCCAAACTTGGTATTCCTTGATAGCACAGTCCATAACTAGTGGTGCCATGTAAATACTTGAAAACCCTCTTTGTTGGTGTCCAATACTCCTTCCTTGGTTTTGACATATACTTGCTCAAAACTCCCACTGCATGTGCAATGTCCGGTCTAGTACAGATCATTTCATACATCAAATTTCCAACCGCACTAGCATACAAAACATGGGTCATGTCCTCTTCCTCTTCATGTGTCTTGGGGCACTAGTCTACAGATAAATTTACACCTACATAAATAGGAACCTTGATTGGTTTACACACCTTCATATTAAACCTCAGCAATATTTTCTCGACATATTTTCTCTGATTCAACCAGACGTTCCTGATTGCATGATCACTTTTAATATCCATTCCCAAAATGAAGTTAGAAACACCAAGATCCTTCGTGTCCAATTTGGAGGATAGATGTTATTTCACCTCATTGATAACATCCATGTTGTTTCCTACCAGTAACATGTCATCAACATACAACACTACATAAATGAAGTGATTACCAACCTCCTTGGAATATACACAATTATCAACCATGCTTCTCACAAATCTTATTCCAAGGATGCATGTCTCAAACTTTTGGTACCACATCCCAGGTGATTGCTTCAAACCATATAGTGACTTCTTTAGCTTATAGACTAACTCTTTCTTTCCCTTCACTACAAATCCTTCTGGATGCTTCATGTAGATTTTTTCTTCTAGATTTCCATGTAGGAATTTTATCTTCACATCCATTTGTTCTACTTCAAAATCAAAAGTAGCAGCAACATATAATAGAAATCTAATAGAAGTTAACTTGGCAATAGAAGACAAAATTTCACCAAAGTCAATTCCATATTCCTAGGAATAACCTTATGCTATTAATTGAGCTTTGTGTTTCTCCACTTTCCTTTTTCATTCAACTTCTTCTTAAACAACCATTTTATACCAACATATTTTCTTCCATTTGGCAACTAAAATAGATCTCATGCCTCATTCTTATCCAAGGCATCCATCTCTTCAACCATTGCCTTCTTCCAGAGTTTACTATCCTCTGAATTCAATGCTTCCCTGACAATTTTGGCATCATCATCAGTAATAGATAAAGAAAAATTAGCATGAAAATCGGGTGGACTATACCTTTCTGGTCTCCTTCTTTCCCTCACTGATCTCCTCAATACTAGAGTATGAGGTTCTTCTTCTCATTTTGAGTCATATTTTGCATCATCCAACTCAAACTCTATTTTCTTAGGTTCTTATTTCCTTGGTAGGATTTCCTATTTGGGAACATCTTTAACCTCTCTAAAAACATCATCCCAACTATAGAAAACCTTCTTAGTTCCCAGGTTCCAAAGTTTATATCCTTTTATACCATCTTTATAACCAACAAATATACACTTTTCAAATTTATTATCCAACTTAATCCTATTTTCCTTTGGAACATGTACATAAGCATCACGRCCAAACACACTGAGATGTTCAAGAGAGGGTTTCTTAACATTCCATACCTCATGTGGCATTTTTTCATCCAACACTGATGAGGGTGATCGATTTACCAGGTAACATGCAGTACCCACTACATCTTTCCAAAATTCTTGTCCTAACTTGGCACCACTGAGCATGCTCCTTTCTTTTTCCATCGACATCATGTTCATCCTTTCTGCAACTCCATTCTGATGATATCTGTATGGAGTAGTCTTCTACCTTACTATACCACACTTCTTATAGAATTCTTCGAATTCATTTCCATATAATTCTCCACCATTATCTGTCCTCAATACCTTTATTTTCTTCTCTATCTAATTTTCTACCAGATCCTTAAACTCTTCAAATTGATCAAATACCTCATATTTCTTCCTAAGAAAATAAATCCATGTGTTCCTTGAGAAATCGTCTATGAATATAACATAATACATAGATTTACCTAGTGATGGAACTGACACAAGTCCAAACTCATCACTATGTATCAACTTTAAGTAGCACCAGATGGGAATCTTACTCGATTTTGTTACCATATATGCAATGTTCATATAAATAAAAATCTAGGGTGCAATTAGACATACATTCAACCATACCCTTACCATGTAATGTTCGAATTCCCTTTTCTCCAATATGTCCCAGTCTTTGATGCCACATCATGGTCTTCTTTCTAGGGACAATATGGATCCTATCTTCTTTATTTATTTGCTCAGGGACAATAGGACTGTTACACCCATGAATATAATTACTTCCCAACAAATTGTACATATTTCCACATCGACATCCCCTCATCAACACCATTTCTCCTCATACCATCTTGCAAGTTCCCTTTCCTAAAAAAGTATCCACACCTGCATCATCCAACTTAGTTACAAATATTAGGCTCCTGACAAGATTTGGAATGTGTATAACCCTAGGGAGAGTTACAATCCTTCCATTTTTCAGCAATAGCTTAACCCTTCCATGTCCCATGATTTTGGCTGTCGAGTCATCTCCTAGGAAGACATCACGACCATTGTACTTTTCATATTCAAATAACCACTCCTTGTGAGAATTCATATGAAAGGATGCACTTGAGTTGATAAAACATACACCATGATCTACATGTGTACTTGTATATTCCAGGTAAACATCACCTCCCTCTTCTGCGGATGTTTTTGCCTCTGTGGAAGAGGCATCATTAGATCCCTTTTCTTTATCAACATTCTTAGACCTGCAATCTTTCTTATAATTCCTATCTTTACCGCACTTCCAACGTTTCCTCAAAGGTTTTCCTAGAGATTTAGATCTACCTCTAGATTTAGATCCCTGCCCCAAATATTTATTTTTATTCCTATCTTGGGTATGACCTCTTACAAATAAAGATTTTGTGCTTTGACTATCCATGCTTTTTCCCCTCATTTCTTCCGATAAAAAGGGTGCAACTACATCCTCGTACATCAATGCAGATTTAGTGGTACTACCAATTGCTACAACCAAATTATCCCAAGAGTCTAACAAAGAACATAACAAGGCAATACACTTATCTTCTTCCACAAGATTAATATCAACAGATACAAGTTGACTTACCAAAGTGTTGAAGGAATTTAGATGATCTATCATAGAATGTCCATCTTCCATCCTAAGATGATACAACCTTTTTCGAAGAAACAATTTGTTTACCAGGAATTTTGATTGATACAAATTCCCTAACTTCTCCCATAGTTCCTTGGATATAGATTCTCCTGAGGAATTCAGTAACACCAAATCTACCAGGCAGAGTAGAATCATACTCCTTGTTCTTCTATCTAGCTTCTCCCAATCTTATTTCCTCATACCAGTAGGTTGTGTACCAATATCCACAGCGATCCATTGTTCTTTGTATACAAGAAGGTCCTCCATCTTGAGCTTCCATAACTAAAATCTTTGACCATTGAACTTCTCAATCTTGATTCTAGAATTGCTCGCCATTTTATTTCAACACACAAATCACCACTGTAAATCTCCCATTGAACCCAAGTTTATCACAAACCCAAGATAAACTTGATCTATCAAGATCGAGCCAAACCCTTAGCAACAAAGGTGTCCCCCTGAAGCCAAAAATGAGCTATGATACCACATGTAAGTTTTAAACCTATGAAGTAAAGCAATTGATACATATACTTAAGCAAAACATAAATTAATCAATGGCTCATACACATAGTACACAAATATTTGCATTGGAAACCCTTAATCGGGAGAAAACCAACTTTCCTTGGTGTTGTGCCTTTCAACTCTTCATTGCATTTATTTCACCATTCTCAATACAATATATACAATATTTTAGGTATTCCGTAACTACCAAAACCCTAATCCCTCAATCTAGGATTAATTTAGAAAATTGTTAAAAATAGTGAAAACTGCTAAAAATATTGAAAACATCCGAAACAAACTACTAGGGGGAGGATCATAAAATATGATTCACCCTTCATACCACATACATGCAAAGAATATAACACATACCCAACAATCCCAAGGTTGGATTTTGATTGCAGAACCATAAAATATGTAGGATACTCCTAGGAATATGCAAAGATCACCACATCCTCTAGGATGCCCTCTAGTTTGATGGTGGACCGATCAACCATTTGAAGAACTATGGGATTTTTTATAAGTAAGTCAAATTCAATTTTTCCACATTTTCACTCATAGTGACATTTATGGAAGCCCATAAGTCAATTAACGTGTTTGGATTACAAATATTGTTAATGTAAAAATCAACAATATGACTACCAAGATCTGTGTACTTGGTAGTGAAAATATTCTCAAGCATTAGATCTTCCAATTGACCAATCACTTGGATAGTTGGATGATCCTTCTTCTTTCTACCAAGCTTATTTAGACATAAATCCTAGATATATTTGACATAGATGGGTGCATCTTTCATGGCTTGAAATAGTGAGATATTGACACATACATTCATCAACTCCCCAAGGAAGTCAAACTCAGGTTGGGAAAGGGGTTTGTTGATACTTAACCTCTTCATATAGGGAGGAATTTGTGCAACCCTAGGTCGTGTATGTTATGAAATTTTAGGGGAAGTAATATATGGAATATTTGAGTGAACAACTTGACAATCATTAGGGGAAATAGAACAAGTAGGAAAAATAGACAACTCAATGGTGTAATTGGATTGAGTTGTTTTATTTTATGGGTTACCTATGGGTTTTGAAGGTAGTTGTGGTCTTGGTGTAGGATTTMTAGTATGCAACCGCAATTTCCAYTGCTACTGAGGTAATTGAAATTGTTGTTGGGGAAACTATGCAGCTACTTGTTCTTGTTGGGTTCCAAAGGGAGAGCCTCACCAACCTTGTGGTTGTTGATAGCTTTGGATTTACTGAGGTGACCATTATTTCCAAGAMATGAAATTATACCAAGGTTAAKAAGGGTATTACATTTTGTAGTTAGTCCAAAAAGCATTATAATATTGAGAAGTATCTTGAACCATACATAGTGGTTTCAGTTTCCATGGCCATTTCTAGGTAATGAAATAAATCTTCTCAATATATTCATTARTTCCTTGATACATATCTTTTAATTTAGGAAAAGGAGGTCAACTACTGGTGGCATGATTCTTCTCACAAATGTTATAGACTTCAACATTATTTAATGGATACTCCCTCAAGAGTTATTTTTTCCTACATTTGGAGAAAAATATGGATAATTCCAGCTTGGATTGTTCTTTCTTCTTCTTAACCTGCAGTGTATCAAATTGTGATCTCAAAGAACTAAGAACATTAGTTTTGAAATTTTACAACAAATTGTTGATTTCAATGTAACTCCTCCTTCAAATGGATTAGTAATTTTGGCAGCAACATCTCTAGGAATTTTCCCATTCTTTGAATTTCCTCGTGATTATATTTTTCATAACTCACATTTATCATCATATCCCACTTGGGAAATTTCTCCTCCTACCATTAGATTCAATAGGTCAAGACATTCATCTCTTATACTTCTAATCAAGATAGTTTTCAAAGTGTCTTTGTCAAAAAAAAAATCTTGGACCTTTGCAAATTATACTAGAACCTTTCCACACAATCTTCCAAACACTCGTCATCTTTCTGAGTCATATTAAATATTTCTTCATGAAGGTCTCTTGCCTTGTAGTATTCTTGATATTTATTTAAGAAGACTTGCTTCRTCTCATACCAAGTGTGAATTCATTGTCGCCCAAGTCCCATGAACCAATGGAGTGCTACATTCTTTAATGTGGCAAGAAATAACTTCGGCTTTTAGGTATCCATAGTATAGTCATAGATTTTACAAAGGACATTGAACTCAAAATTGAAGGTGTACAAGTATTCATTGGATGGACCATTAAAGTTGGGAAGAGATAAAGGATAACTATTCTTCATTGGTGCTTCATCTCTAGGGTCTTTGATTGGAAACTCAAAGGTAATAGTATCTCCTTGGTTAGAACCAACTCCTTCCTCATCTACCACGATGATTAGAAGAGGGTCCTTAAGAGGTGTTATATTTTGTGCCATCGATTCTTGAGAGGAAATTGATCCCTTAGAAAATTCTAGCTTGTGGACTAGATCTTTCTAAGAGACCGACTTTGGCTATCCCCTATTAAACTCTTATGTTCTTACTAGTCCTTCAGTGGGAGGAATGGATTTTTCTTCTACTAAAAAAGTAGTTTCTACAACAGATTCAAAGGTGGGATTCCTCCTTTGACTTGGTCGAGTATTGGATCTTACCCTTGAACCTTCTCCTGATCTACTTGCAAAATGATTAGTGGCGTGGGTGGATCTTACTGCACCAAAAAAACATGCTCATGCTCTTGGATTTATAACTATATTTATGAATCTATATGATTCTAATCTACATGAAAAACACTACACATGAGATATTACAAGGAGGATTGTCAATAGTTCCTACGATGCAAATCAAATGGGACATGAAGGAACCCCAAGACAACAAAGGAGGTTTCCTAAAACAACAAAGGAAGCTACCCAACACAACAAAAGAAGTTGCAACAATGTTATAGAAAGATACATGATGTTGAGGAATTTGTTGTAGCAACAAATTGTGAACATGGCTAGCAAGGTAGACCTATTGATGAGGGGGATTTTCTCACCACAAATTTTCTTCTATTGATAGAAGTAAAGTTGTATGTTGTAATAGCAACAAATATAAATGTTTCTCGTGTTGTGAATTGCTACTTGGTGAGAAAATCACAACTAATGAGCCACTATGTGAATGGAAGGAAGACCATGAATTGTATTAGTTATGTTGTGGAGAATCCATGCCATGTAGAAGAATTGAAAGAGAACTCCTTGATTTTTCTCTTGTTGTTCTATTTATATTTCTTTGAGTTTTATATGGAAATATAATTAAGGAATGAGAATGCTAAAAAGGGAAGAGAACAAAATAGTTGGAATGCATATGCACTAGTGGGCATGTCAAGAGATAATGCATGATGCATACATGTTGATAGTGCATATAGATATTGGTTAATATTAGTATGTTATTACAGATTCCATGAGTATGGCATGATGATTAATTATGATTGATGTAATTTTGTAACTAGAAATGGTGATAGCATGGTTGAATATGTTGATAATATTGCTACGTATGACACATAGCCTTGTGAATAGGGATAAGGATAAAAAAATGTTCACCAAAATCCCCATGCGGGGGTTCGGGGGCAGCGCCCCCAAGATTATTTTTTTCCTCGGGAAATGTGTCACATTTTTGCCTCGTTTTTCGTGTTGCCTCGATTTTCGTGTCCATTGTTGGGTGGTTTTTCGGCACATGGTTTTTTTCCAATGGTTTTCTATTTTCAGTTAAGGAATTAGGGTTGTTGACTAATCCAGGTCATTGGGTTAGGGTTTTGGATGTTGTTGGCTCCTATATGTATATTGTATTGTAAACAATGTATCACAATGAATGAATATAGAATATCTTGGTTTTCCTGGTTTGGGTTTCCAGGGGAAAAATCTATGTGTAATGTTTGTATTTGCCATTGTATCTTTTTTGTTCTTTTACTGAAAATCTGTTTGCAGTAAATATTGTACAAGGTTAAAATCTACAATTGATTGATCAAGTAACATTAGAGATAGGGATGGAAGCCATGCAATTATGGATTTAATATGCATATGTTGCATAGACACTAAAATGAATTTAGGTAAGAATTCATTCAATCATGAATCGATATCATAATTTAATATGTTTGTGTGATTTGAATGCATTTATGTGAATGATATTTCACTTGTTGTGGTAAAGGCAAGAAGCCTTAAACATATAAAAGTTGTTTAATATTTTAAATGCATTCATATGGGATAAAATGATATGTCATATGTGGTGTTTATGAACTAATAACCAAGGAAATTCAAGATTTTTCATCCTATTATGAGATTAAAATGCCAGGTGTGAGTCGATGGTAATGTTGGATATGGAAAACATATGGCGTTGCACAAGTGTCCAATGATTTCCCTACTTGTGTTGGTGTCCTAAACTATAACCTTCTTGCCAACATTGAGAGCACCATTAGAGGTGAAGGGTTTCCTCGGGGACTACATAGTAGACAAAGGATGTCATGTCCCAAATTTTGGGTTCATGTGTTCTGCAGTTGGAGATGACTTTTGAGGCTTGTCAGTGAAGAAAAAGGGAGTCAAGGGGTTTATTTGATGTCACCTAGATAGGATATGTTATATTTCTAAAGTGACATTAAGGAAAAAGGTAATAAAATAACTTTTAGATTAATTGTCACTTGGACATTAGTAAAAGTGACTTTAATCTATAAGTGAAAATTAAAAAGGGGAATAAGGGTCATGTTGATTTAGTCAAAAAAGGAAAGTTCTAGAAGAGCATGGAGGAAGAATAAAAGGAGGGGTAGCGCTTCACTTTGGCATTATGTTTTGGATTTGATCTCTTATTGGAGTGGTCTTATGAGCCAAGGTTTTTGTTATGGTTTTGGCAAAACCCTTCCATTGTAGCTTAGTTTTGGTGGTGCAATATGCACCCTAGCTAGACAAGGAGGAGGATCCATTTGGGATCTTCATTAGAGCTTCATCTTGTGATTTGACTTCAGTTTTGGGTTGTAGTGATTTTCATGGAGAGGTTGTCGCACTTAGAGGGTTTGATCTCACCTATTGAGGAGACCATGGCATGATTCTAGGTTTTTGGCTTTATATTGTGTGTTTTCGTTGACGTATTTCAACTGTTATAGCAACCATTAGAGACTTAGTATTGTTGTATTCCATATTCCATTCATAATAAAGTACCACATATTGTCTCTTCTATTTCTGGTGTATTTGTATTGCATGCAATATGTTTGATGAAATGTCTATTAGTAGAGTACATGCAAGTTGTTGTAAAAATGTGTCAACCAGTTTAGAGCACAAAGAACACGTATTGAACAGAAGAACATAATATCCTATCCTAGCACAGTTGGGGATATTACAGTGGTATCAGAGCTGGATATCTTTCCAACCCGAGGGGAAACAATTGGTTAGTGGATCGATTTTGTTGTGGAACCGGGTTTACTTGGTGGAATCGATTGTCTTTTGTGGGCCGAGTTATTCGTAAGTGGTCATTTTCTTTGTTGGGGGATGATATCCTATTGTGGTTGAGTCGATTTTCTTCCTTGGAGGATCGAAATATATTGTTGAGAGGTTGAATATTCATTGTTGACCAAGTTTACTTCTTTGTTGGATCGAACCCTCGTGATGGGTCGAGTCCTTGCTTGATTTGGGTCGATTTTTATCACAATGGACATGGTTCTTTTGTGTTGGGAGAATCCTATTGGTTGGGGGTTGAATTCACTGTGGTGAAGGTCGAAATCAATGAGTACAGGGGTTGATTTCATTGCTAGAGCCAAAATATTTAGAGTTGGTTCGAGTTGCTTGAAAGAAGGGTCGTTTTTCTCTTAGAGAGCCTCATTTCTATTGCATAGGTTGACTTCCTTGCTGTAGGGGCTGATTTTCATTGTTGTGTGCTAATTTCTTTGCAGTTGGGTCATATTTTGTGCAAGGTTCGATTTTAACTCCTTGTTAGGGACAATTTTATCACTGTTGGGCCATTCTTTCATTGTTGGGGTGAGTTGTATGCTAGTTGGGTAGAATCTTACTGTGAAAGAGGGTTGAAATATTCAAAGGGAGAATATTCCTTGTGTTGGTTCGAGTTTCAAAGGACCGATTTCTATTGTGTTGGGTCTAATCTTTGTGGGAGAGGGTCGTTTCATAAATGTTGAGGAAAATTTCGTTGCTAGAGCCAAATTCTTTTATGTGGAAGGGTCGAGTTTATTGGGGGAAGGTTGTGTCTTGGATAGGGAGGGTCGTATTACTTAGCTGGGGTGAAACCTATCATTGTTGGGTCGATTTTCTTTGTATGTCATCACCTTTCATATAGGAAGGGTTTTCCCATTACTTAGAGGTCGAGTTCGGTCCATTAGAGGCCGATTTTGTTTTGTCGGGTAACATCACACTAATTGTAGAGCCGATTTACCTTGCTAGAGTTTGAGATTAAAATTGTTGGGTCGAGTTCTCAAGTGGAAGAGTCCATGAACCCTACTGGGAACAATTATATATTGAGTAAGGGTCAAAACTTCCCTGGTAGCAAGGTCGTGGGGATTGGAAAATTACACTAGACAACAGGCAATTGGTTTCAACGGTTATTACAACAAGAAGTTAATTTGTTTCTCTCAGTCAGTTGTACACTTTGGAATTACCGAATCTCAACAATAGATCTATGAGTTACCAAGTATAATCTATGATATGTTCTCTTTACTATATCAATTATGAGTTATGGTTCTTTGGTATGCTTCTATACCTTTGTTTTGTTAAAAGGAACTTTGGCAAACTTAAATCATATACAAATCACCCATAACCTTCATAACTCAACTTAAATTACCACAATAGTAAATTGAGGAGTTTAACAGAGAGGAGATACCTGCATTCTAAGTGTTTGACGAAAGTCAACACTCAGAAACACTCTTAATTTGCTACAACAGAAGGGAAATTTGGACAACAGTAGGTGGGGACACACATTGTTGACAAAGGGCTTGAATGCAAATTGTTGACAAAATTCCTAAACCATCAAACTAAGGAAATTGTGGGAAAAAAATAAGATTGTGTACATACAGGGGCAAGAAACATATGGAAACAAATCAGGAACTCATGGCTGAAATTTCTCATTACATTCAAGCCAAGAGGAAGCTAGAAGTAATTAAACAAATTCCTTCCTACTTGGAGTATCTAGCAATAGGTGAGGAGATATGTGCAACTATGTCCTTTCAAGGCTACTACACCACCGAGTATGGAAGTTGGCCCAAAGATTTGGACGATTATTACTTTAAATGCATAGAGCATAAATTGAAGAGAGGTAAGCGTGAATGATAGGTGGAGGAACATGCATCTAGCCATGTTGAGGATGTGTGCATAGAGGAAGACCAAACAAAAGCCTATGATACACCATTAGAGATAACTTATGAGGACGATGACACTAGTGTGTTGGATGAGAAAGATGAGGATGCAACACTTTTTCCTACTTATGATGACTATGAGAAAATGTTCCAATTAGTCGATGTTAAGGATTCAACATCTCTCCATGTGTATGATGCTTATGATGAGGGAGGTTCAAGTGTGATAGCACCTACACATGATGAGGATTCAACACCATATCCAATTTATGATGCCTATGATGATGAGGGCGTGATTGTACCTCAACATGATGATGAAATGGAACAAAGACCCTTAACATTGAAATATTTGGAGGACTGATTATTGGTCACAAAGGAGAAAATTGTACAAGTATTGACAAGGGCATATGGTGCTCATAGATTCATTAAATATCTTGTGTGGAAAACTCAAATGGAGGAGACAGAAAGAGGAGTTGCAGATGGAGTCACTAGTACCCAATTGTGCATTATTAAAGAAGCACTGGATTAGATGAAATCCGATCACTTGAAATTGTTCATGGATAGGGACCTTTCTCTTAAGTTCGTTGAAGGCAAGGAAAAGTTGGTTGAGGAGATTTGTTATCAGTTGTGTGTGGCACGCTCTTCATCATTAACAGCAGCAATGACTCCATCATATTTTGCAGTCTAGCACATGAGAGTGTGAGTGGCACTCATGATTTGAGTGAGGATCCTCTTGTGACGATCCCGCATGAGGAGCATTCATAGTTGCATGTGCTTGAGGAGATGTATGACGCAAAGGGATTTAACCATGCTCCTGATTTTCACTGTGGGGATCATGAGCCACTTCTATTTGAGAGCCTACTAAAGGCTCAAGGCTTAGCTACGAAGGAGATAGTTGAGCACATTCCTTATGGAGCAGGCCGTAAGGAAGTGTATGCATCCATGGATTGGGTGGACAAGTATATGACAAACATAGGCATTCTCTAGGATATAGGTTTAGGAAACGTTAGTAGAGTGATGGATACAGTGGCACCTACAAGATACATGATGGTACTGGATGATTCAGTGATGGGAAACAATATGCAGGTATATTCATTGGTATGTCGTAGTGTACAATGGAGTTGTTGGGTGTTTCCGCCAGGGAGACCTCCCGACATAGTCCTTAGGCATACCATTGAGTTGTGGTTTCCCAGGATCGGTGAGTGGGTGGGTGAACCTCAAGGAACAACATATCCCTCGATGACCGATCTTCATCTAGGGTGTCAGTAGATGAGGGTCAGGGAGAAGGATAGTCACATGTCTTCTCCCATACTTCATTATGATCTCTTAATCATACCCTTGTGGTTGACCAATGCACTAGTCATTGTCCAACTTGCAGGCAGTGGAAAAAGAATCTATTGTTGTTATTTGATGACCTCGTTATATACAACAGGACATGGGAATTTCACCTGAGTCAGTTGGATGAGACAGGTGGCATTGTGGCCATGTCACAGGTATTTCATTTGGACCATATGATCAGTACATAGGTGCACAAGAAGAGATACAGACTTTGTTGGATCGATTCACAGATATTTCAACATGCATTGGGAGTGATGGAATTCCAATCTGGTGGTGGGATCCTAAAATTCATCGGAGTGATAGACTGTTTCAAATGATGAGGGTGATCGATAGGGTTGTGTCGGTGATTGGTTTGTGTCATTGTGGAGATGTTGTGAGAAGAGTTATTGAGCCTTTTTCTATATGGCAAGGTAGATTTTCTCTCATGATACCCAGGATCAAGTCTATATGTGGATTGGTAGGCTTCGACATCGCCAAGCTTCCTTGGAAAGACATGATCCGGGATAGTGAGTTCAATCCTTTCAGAGATTTCAGCTTGGGGGTCTAGGAGAGGAGAGCACAGTCTGAACATGGTGGTTAGATGGTTATGATTAGAGGGGTGCATCGTCATTATGATGGTTCTTCTCAGAGATTAACTTGGGACCCTAGGACTGTAGTGCTTGACATTTTGGAACCGGATACAAATAAGATTTCCAGTTTTCGCTTTCTGGAGTTTAATCTTGTGATGCTTAGGTTTGGTTACTTGGAGGAGTGGTCCTCAGAGGAGTTGACCGAGTTTGTGCATATTTTGATTGCCTAACTTATTAGAGGAAGTCAGGTGGATTTTTTCCTTAGCACATGGAATATCAAGGCTATGAGTAGAGGGTGCTTCACATCAGATAGGTTAGTTTGGGACCCTGGTGACTTTACCACTTATAGGCTGGTCTAAGAGAGGTTCACATGGAGGGACTTTGTGAACAATGTGTTGAGATATTTTCTGAACAATGCCTGGATGATTGTAGTAGGCTGGGGGTGTTGGAGTATTAAGGATTTCCCCTTTGATACCCGGAGCTTAGGTATCGTTGATGCCCTATCAGTTTTTGACCACATAGGCTTCTCTGAGATGTCTCATTTTAGAGTTGGTTTGGTTGACTTCACTGAGATACAATGATAAGATATGATCATTGATAGTGGGGATGATTATTTAATGCATTACAACTTGTAAATGCATGAGTGGAGGATGTAGTCTAGGTAGGAGGATAAGATATTTATGATCATAGTGGCATAGCGTCAACATGATGGGTCCATTTTGATGATAACATGGGACCCTGGAATTTTATGGATGGACAGTTTGGCAGCTAGTACAAATGGGAGAGCCAAATGTCACTTTCAGGAGGCCCCTTGTGTTAGTACATTGCAGGGAAGTATTGTGGGTGGTAGGTGCTCTGTATCTTTCAGATTGGTTTGGGACCCAAGGATCATTATTAGTTTCAATTTGTTTCAGTTTGTCATTCTTATGGGTGTGATGGCATTGATTGAGGACAAACAATCTTTGGGAAGGGAGGACTAGCATGTCCCCAATTTTGGGTTCCTTTGTTTTTCAGTTGGAGATGACTTACGAGGTCTGTCATTGAAGAAAAAGGGAGCCAGGGGGTTTATTTGATGTCACCTAGCTAGGAGATGCTATATTTCTAAAGTGGCATTAAGTAAAAAGGTTATAAAGTAACTTTTAGATTAATTGTCACTTAGACATTAGTAAAAGTGACTTTAACCTTTAAGTGAAAATTAAAAAGGGGAATAAGGGTCATGTTGATTTAATAAAAAAAGAAAGTTTTAGAAGGGCATGGAGGAAGAATAAAAGAAGGGGTTTTGGATTTGATCTCTTATTGGAGTGTTCTTATGAGCCAAGGTTTTCCTTAGGGTTTTGGAAAAACCTTCCATTGTAGTTTAGTTTCGATGGTGCAATATCCACCCTAGCTAGACAAGGAGGAGGATCCATCCAAGATCGTCATTAGAGCTTCATCTTGTGATTTGACTTCAGTTTTGGGTTGTAGCGATTTTCTTGGAGAGGTTGTGGCACTTAGAGGGTTTGATCTCACCTATTGAGGAGACCATGGAATGATTCCAAGTTTTTGGCTTGATATTATGTGTTTTCATTGATGTGTTGCAGTTGCTATAGAAGCCTTTAGAGACTTATTCTCATTGTATTCCAGATTCCATTCATAATAAAACACCACATATTGTCTCTTATATTTTTGGTGTATTTGTATTGCATCCAATATGTTTGACGAAATTTCTATTAGTAGAATACATGCAAACTGTTGTAAAAATTTGTCAACCAATTTAGAGTATAAAGAACACTTATTGCACATAAGAACATAATATCCTAGCCTAGGATAACTAAGGATATTACAAAGGAAATTCCTTCTAGTACACTTGAGGGATTGTTTAATAGAGAAAGAATATATACCTTGTATTGTGTTGGGCTAAAGAGGAAGGTGTTTGGATGGTCAAGCAAGCATTGGGGATTTGGTTGGATGATGTGTTGAAGTGTTGGCTAGACCTTCCAACTCATCATGGTGGAATACATGGCATGAACATGCTATTATTGAACCAAAGAAATGATGAATTGAGTAGATGTTCATGAATAAATTATGTAAGTGTGCAAGTTGTGGTTATGCACACATACATGTTGGCATATATGCTTGAATGCATTGTGTAAATACATGCTTGTGTTATTGATTCAGATTTTATGAGCAGAATGAAATGAATACAGATCTATATTATTAACACAGAGATACAATGAACAATAACAGAGATACAGTAAAACGTGGCTTCTATTCAATAAGGAAATATGCCGAAACTATAAAATGCAGACTGAAACAAGCTTGCTAGAATGGTGGCAGATTATCTCTGAGAAGAGATGTGACAACTGCGCTCATTCACAAGAAGATGAGTACAATGAGGCTCCCAAGGCAATTTTTACATTAAACATGAATGTCAAAACCCCAGACATCCAAAAACCTAACCTTAGGAGATGAAGCACCAAAAGTCATGTGGGCCCCGTTGGGTAAGTTGGTACATCAACTTCCCAGGGTTGTAACTTTTGCATTCGATATTTGTTTTAGGCGCATGATAGCCCGTTGGAAAGGTCTATTCGAGGAATACACATTATGCCATCACACTTTGAATTAACCATTAGTGTGATTATGGTAGGCCCAAAAAACGTTGTTTAGGGCCTCAAAACGGCCCCGGAAGTTTGGCACTCAAAAAACTAAAAAAAAATTGTGGAGATGAAAAATGAAACTGCCAAGAAAATATTTGTATGTGAGCCAGTTGGAATAGGTGGGTGTCCACTGATATCCACCTGGATCAATCCTCCACCCTTAGGAAGCAATGATATCCATTACGTTGAGATCCTCCATCAGATGAGGAAATTTATGATGATTTTTCCCCCGCGTGAGCCATTTCCTTTGGTGCAGGAGTTTCCCTACTTTGACAGCATGATAGAAATGAAACTTATGTTGGTGAGTGCCCTTGACCTGTGTGTCCACGATATGATGAGTGGATGCATGTTCCATGCAGTCAGGGTTGAGCTCTGTTGGTGTCAAATTTTATGCTACCTCTGAGGTGTCCAATAATGGTGGAAGGTATGGTCGAAGGACGTTCACATTAAACATTGGGTGCAACCCAAGGAAGGGGGGAATGTTGAGTTCAAAATCATTGTCACCCACAACCTTGGTAATGGTATAAGATCCATAGCGGAGTGGATGATGCTTCTGATGGGGCCCTGTAAGGTGTTCTTTCTACAATTGCAACCAGACTTTATCTCCCACCTGAAACTCGTGTGGCACCCAATGTTGATCATGGTGTTGCTTGTACCTGGCATTGGAATTCTGAAAAATATCCTGAACCTGTTGACGGATGTGTTGGATCCACT
>SNQJ01S0027352.1:15950-31591 GCA_010110895.2 Picea sitchensis | reverse complement strand
GTGGTGAGTGATGCAACTGGTGTGCGGCTGAGGCAATCATCGACGTGATTGGTTCTTCCTATCTTATACTTGAGTTTGAGATGAAATTGTTGCAAGTATGTGGACCACTTATGATGGTGGTCATTTTGCAATTTTCCGTGAGTGTACATGAACTGTAACGATTTATGATCGACGTGGATGTTTGTTTCCTTCCCGAGAATGTAATGCCTCCACCGGTGACAAGTTTTCACAATGGAGTACATTTATTTTTTGTAAGTAGGGTACTTACAGATGACATATGATAGTGTCTCACTATGATAGGCCACGGGGTGCCCGTGGTGGGTGAGAGTTGTGCCCACAACATAGTCTGAAGCATCTGTCTCTATCTCAAAAGGTTGTTGCAGGTCGGGTAATGAAAGCACTGGGGTTGAGCACAAGCGTTGCTTCAAATCATCGAACACTTGTTGTTGTGACAGGCTCCAAACAAACTTTTCCTTACCACCACCCCTGGTTACTTGGTTGAGGGCCCATGCAATATGGGAGAATCCCAACATGAACCTGCGATAGAAATTTGTAAGGCCTAAAAAGATCTAAATCTCAGTGAGTGTGGTTGGGGTTGGCCAGTCAAAAATGACTTGGATCTTGGTTGGATCCACATGCACCTCATGCTCATCAACAATGTATCCTAGGTATTGGACCTTGTCCATGTCGAAGCGACATTTTTCCAAATTTCCATATAGCTTGTGCTACCGCAGAGTGTGCAGAACCTGCTGAATATGCTGCAAGTGTTCCACCCAATTCTTACTGTAGATGAGGATGTCATCCATATACACCACCACAAAAGAATTGGTGAAAGCCTGCAAGATATTTTCCATCATCCTCATGAAAGTTGTTGGGACATTCGTCAAACCAAAGGGTGTGACCAGCCATTCAAAAAGACCTTCTTTGGACTTGAAGGTAGTTTTCCATACATTTGTCTACTCTATTGGGACCTGATGATAGCCAAAATTCAGATCAACCTTACTGAAGTATTTTYCCCCCTTGAGTTGGTCAAGGAGATTGTCGATTCGGGGAATCGAGTACCGGTTCCTGACTATGATTTTATTTAGGGCCCGATAATTGATGTAAAGTCGTCATGTCCTGTCTTTCTTCTGCACAAGCACGATTGGACTTCCACACGGTGATGATTTGGGTCTGATGTGCCCCTTTTGGAGCAGTTCTTGAATTTGATGCTTGATCTCCTCTTTTTCTAACAGAGAGCGGCGATAGACTGGCCCATTGGGTAGTGGTGCGTCGGGGGTTAGATTGATTGAATGCTTGACCTGATAGTGAAGAGGTATCTCAGTGGGTGAGGAGAAGATGTCTTTGTATTCTTCCACGACCTTATCCACTTGCTTCTGTTGCGTGAAGAGTTTCTCCATGGAGGCCATGGATGTGGTTAGAACCTTCCACTCACTTTGAGAGCGAATCACGAAGAAGACAAACTTCCTGGTTTGAGAGATGACCTTCCTGCATTGCTTGGTAGAGATCAAGGAAATGGTAGTAGGTGGGACTACCTAGGGTATCTTATACAATTTCCTGTCCAAAGTAATAATAACACTACGAGGTATAGACTCATATACATCATGACATTTCCATAAATAAGGTTGGCCCAAAAGAACATCACAAACTTCAATGGGAGCAACATCACACAATACCTCATCTTTGAAGGGCTTGATGTCGTAGGACAAGCGACACTGTTGGCTGACCTGAAGATCGCTTTCTTGGTGGAGCCATCCAATGATGTATGGTTGCGGGTGCAGCGTTGTTGACAGGGCCAATCGCTTGATGACCTTTGTTGAGATGAGGTTCTTCTGGCTATCGTTATAAACAATGAAGTGTATCAGAGTACCCTTTACCCACATCTGTGAATGAAAGAGGCGCTCACCTTCCTCTGGCTCATTAGGTTCATAGGGATGGATCTTGGTGGTAGCAACACTGGCACTGGTTCTGCATCAATAATCTGTCTCCCATTTTCTGGTTCTAACTCTGAGTCGGAACCCGCGTCTGATTCAGATGCTTTCACCTTCGGCACCAATGACTGCTTTGAGTGACAATCATCAATGTTATGCCAGTGGCTCTTATGGAAGTCACACCACTTCCCGATATCTTTCTTTGTCTTTTCATTGTCCTTCTTTGTTTAAGGCTTAGACTGGTTGTCCTAAGGTTGTCCATCTTTTCTCTTCCCTTTGTTCTGCAGGTTGGGGCTGCCCTTGCCTTGCTTCTACTGTGAGGGGTTCCTAGACCAAAACTGTCATGTCTTTTTCTTAAGATTCTACTCGATTTTGACAGCATATCGATAGGCCATGCCCAAGGACAAGATGCACATAAACTCTATTTTTGTCTGGATGTATCTATGTAGATTGTCGCAATACTTGAGCACCAGATTTTGCTCAAAATCTTTGACACCTAGCTTGGTGCACAAGGTATGGAAGATATTTGTGAACTCTGACATTGTTTGGTCCCTTTCTTTCCGCAGTGTGGTCCATCTTGTACTATTGTTCCTTAATAACATCCTTGAAGGACTCCCAGGTGAGTGCGACTGTAAATAATGAGGATTCCTCTGCTGTCTTGCTCACAGAAAGTCTCCCACCAACATTTGACATGGGGGATGAATTTGAGGAGCACAAACATAATCATTTCTCTATTGGAAAAGTTATGGACAAAAAAATACCCTTCTAGTAGATTCAATCGTTTTTCTACAACATCTGCGTCTATCTGACCTTCAAATATAGGAATATCAAAGTTTGTCTATACCTTGAAGGGGGAGGCACCTCCGCTCGAGGAAGATCCTTCGCTTGTTGGTAGCTGTCGAAGGATTTTCGCAAAACTATCCATCAACTCGTTCCTCTATTGCGCAAGGGCTTCCTCGAGCAACAATTTGAAAGGATCTTTTGTCCTGTCGTCTTTCTTTTCTCCTGCCATGGAAGGTCGCTTGGGTGTGCGAGATCCCTTGTCCTCAACATAAACAAGCTCGAGACCCAACTCTTTGTACCCTGACCTCGTTGGGGACATGCATTAAGAACGACAAGGAGTAGACCGATTTGATACCATTGATCCGAATTTTATGAGCATAATGAAATGAATACATATCTATATTATTAACACATATATACAATGAACAATAATAGAGATGCAATAAAACTTGGCTTCTATTCAATAAGGAAATATGTTGAAACTGTAAAATGCAGACTGGAACAAGCTTGTTAGAATGGTGGTGGCTTATATCTGAGAAGAGATGTGACGGTTGCACTCATTCGCAAGAAGATGAGTACTGTTATCCCCTAGCCTAGGGATAACTAAGGAGATTATGTCTCGAGGCCCAAAGGTACTAGACATGGAGTACCGAGAGCCAAATCGACTTGAGCATGGCCCTGGAGGGCCCATCCTTTCCTTCTTCAACGCCTCCACTTTTTCAGCAACATCAACATCCATCACATCGGCTTGGTCTTGCAGCATAAATGGGTGTTTCTCCATGAGGTAATGAGTCTGGGTATCATGGTATGTGTCACTCTGATTCTCAAAAAATTTGAATGTGTGCATTTAATTATTTTTGCTTCTAAAGTGTGCTTGGACCTTATGCCTTTCCACTTGACCACACCTAGGGGGAATGACAGGATGCCCTAGTAAGCTGGTTCTCATAGGGTTTGAGTTGCCACTGGGGGGATTCATGAAAGGTCATCGTCCTCTCCCACCATACTTACCACTTTTCATCTTTATCCTGCTCGTCCATCCCATTACATTGGTCCGGGCATTGGGTTGGCCAAATATTTAAGGGTTGTACCTTACCTTGTGGGAAGAAGGGGCTAAAGGCCCAGAGGGTAAAATTATTTGGCAAAATATAGAAGCCAAAAGAATGAAACTTTGATATGCTTCGCCCAGGGATCCTCGATAAAGCAATAAAAAGATTTTTAGCAAGAAACAGAGGGACCCATAAAAAAATAATAAATCAAGACCTAGTTGGAGGATAGGGGGTCTCATCACGAGCCAACCTATTAGGTCCATGGGCATGAGGCGGTATGAAACTACNCCTCGATAAAGCAATAAAAAGATTTTTAGCAAGAAACAGAGGGACCCATAAAAAAATAATAAATCAAGACCTAGTTGGAGGATAGGGGGTCTCATCACGAGCCAACCTATTAGGTCCATGGGCATGAGGCGGTATGAAACTACCAACAGCTAGTCACCACATCAGGGTAATGGCTCTTGGTGGCATAACCAAGAGAAAGAGGGTCTCATCACGAGCCAACCTTCGCATTTCCATGAAATGCTTGTGGGTAACATTGCCACCACTAGTCACCACGCCAGGGCAGTGTCCCCTAACTAGCCTCTTGAAAGAGAAAGAAATAAGAATAAAAGATAAAAGGCATGAATAGGCTTGGAAACATTTGCATCCATGACAAGGTGTAACTCACCCTCTTCAGAGGCACCCACAGGTAAGCCATACATTTTCTTGTTATCATTGCACCCATTGCCCAGACATCCCTTACCACCTCATCCACTCACATGGCCTGTATTTGACTTCACCCGGGAACATCCCACATCCAATGAGCATTAGCCCAATAGGATGTCCTAGCATCCCATCCAAACTTGGCCTGTAGAATAGCATAACGTCTTTGAGCACTTGTCCGGGTAAAGGGGGTTTCATGCACATGTTTAAATAACTTGATGATTAGATGTGATTGCAATTGCTATGATCCCTGTGACTTATGAGCCCATGGAGGGCATATTTGTTGATGTTGCAGGGCCACACCCAATGGACAGGTACATATGGGGAGATGATTAGTTCGGACCTCCATAGGGCTAAAATCCCACCTGATGGATACTGAGACCCCAGCCAGGGGCAGAGATAGATCATGGGATTTGCACAGAGAGAGAGGAGGATGTTTCACTAGGGGCATCCTGACAGGCCTGGACCTAGGAGGGTTGTGTCCTTTACACCATGATGTAGGCCTTGGAAGGCCCATGACGTCACCCAGGTCACCCATGACATCACCCATCGTTTTGGATGTTTTGGAAGCAGTTGTGTGCCAAGTGGCACGTGTGGCAGGATCCTGAGGCCTAAGGAGGCCTAACGTTTTGCTCCAGGAGGCCAACGTTACCCAAAAAGGGCCTAACGTCACCCTAAAATGGCATGACGTCACCTTTACAGCTTGTTTTAGGGTTTAATTGTGACATTTAATGTAAAAACTGGATATTATGTGTAACATGCCACATCAACCTTTTTTGAGCTAATTCTGGTCATTAGTATTGTATAAATAAGGGTTTAAACCCTTGTATTTTTCATCATCTTTCACTCACACTTGTGAGGACTAAAATTTGCACCCTCCTTAGGGTTTCTTGGCTAAAATTTTAGGCGCACTTGTTGATGAAGGCTAAATCTTGGAGTATTTTGACAAGTTTCTTGGTGGAAGTGTTCAACTAGGGTTTTTCTTGATTATTCTTGATGAATGTAAGTGATGTTTCTGCAATTCTTCTTAATTGAATGGTTATAGTTCATTTCTCTTGCATTTACATTAAAGATTATGAAATTGCTTAACTAAACCCTAGGAAGACTAGCTCATGTTATTGTCCTAGATTCAAAAGCCTTCACTTACTAGATCTTGTCAAAGGGCCATTTTTCATGAAGCATGTGCTAAGGCCTTGCCATTGCAACACCTTAAGTATCCATTGCTTTATCTTAGCCGATTTTTTGCTTCATCTTTGAGTTAAGGAGGGAGGAAATTCTACTAAGGCCTAGGGTTACCTACACCTTAGTAGCTACTTTCCCCTAGGGTTTGATAATTGGAGCCTTGAGTTTCCAACACTCCAATCTATCAATCTCTCTTGTCCTTGACTCTCCTACTATCATTTTTTTCAACATTTTCTACCACATTCATTGACTCCATTTTCCCTAAAGCACTAGTCTAAGTCCTCCTTTGAGTAGTTGATCAAAACAACCATCAAAACCTATTCTTTGAGCATCCTACTAACCTTTTCTAACCCTAGAATAGCCTAACCTACTAACAATATTGTTGTTGTTACCAAAGTAATCTACACCCATTAATTGCAGCATTAAAATCCTCTAAAAGCAGTTCAAAAGGCTGATTTAATCATTGTCTTGTTTGCTTCCAACAAATGCTAGTAGTATGATTTCAATGGTTAATGATTCTTAGTCATTTTTTGAAGCTATTGCAAGGCATTTAATGTGAAGTATTTCCTTATAAATATTGTTGTTATAATTTTCTGTTTACTTCATCATTATCAACCAATTGCTTTTATTGAGAATTTCTATGATTTTATGAAGTGCTAACCAACATGTGTACTTGCAAATATATGTAGTTTCTTGTTGCTTTGTTCCGGGCATGTACACTTTGACATATTATCTCTTCATTGGTCATAAAACCAGACTTTCTGATCGATGGTGACTTGTGAGAGGGGATCTTTATCTAATCACTTTGACTTTGCCTTATCAAACCCCCAGGTCACTGAGGATGTCTCCCCCAGGCCTACCACCCTAAATAGAAAGAGACATCCTATTGAGGTGACAGTGATAGGATAGTCTCTCGTTATGCCAATTTGCTCTCCTTCAACATCTTCTTCTATCAAATTACAAATTGTGCGATAACACGTACAATGAGGCTCCCAAGGCCTTTTTTACATTAAACATAAATGTCAAAACCCTAGACATCCAAAAACTTAACCCTAGGAGATGAAGAGCCAAAAGTCATGTGGGCCCCATTGGGGTAAGTTACTACATCAACTTCCTCGGGTTGTAAATTTTGCATACAATCTTCATTTTAGATGCACAATATCCCATTGGAAATGTCTATCCAAGGAATACACATTATTCCATCATACTTGGAATCCATCAACAGTGTGACTATGGCGGGCCTAAAAAACGTTGTTTAGGGCCTCAAAACAACCCCAAAAGTTTGGGACCTGAAAAGCTAGAAAAAAACTGTCGAGATGAAAACTGAAACTGCCAACACGACATCTGTATGTGAGCTAGTTGGAATTGGTGGGTGGCCATCGATATCCACCTAGATTAGTTATGTTTCATTGCAATTAATATGATTACAACTTAAATGATGGAATTATTGGTAAATTCACGAGTTTTGAGACCATTTCAGTAGTTGTTGTGATGTTGCAATGAAAGAATGGTATGCCATAGTAGTCATATTTGGATGGACTACATGAAATATTTGTCAAGAGAACAAAGTTATGAAAAGTTATGATTTCTAAAAGATGAAAAGCCCGAGATGAAGGCCATCGTGATGACATTGGAACCTTGTGATTGTTGGATTAGAGGCTGCCAGTGTATGCTTGGCAATGGGACTCTATAAATTGGCACTCTTCTTGTTGTGAGAACCTTAGCAAGATGGATCGCCCAAAGGATTTTTTAGCAAAGAAGGGGATGTTTGAGCCTAGAAGGGTGAGTGAAACAAGGAAGAGACAACTTAAATAAATCTGTTGTGAGAGATCCATGTGACATGATGGTCGAAATCAAGGAGGGTGTGCCAAACACGATAGTGAACTAAACTTTTGTTAGTGGAAACCTTGTGAAGCAAAGAATATACCTATATATAAGTATTGGCTTAAAAGTTCATACTTACTTTGTTTTACGAATATACATGTGTACATTGTGGGCTGAAAATTCCCGTGGAGGGAATAACTGTTGCATAAAAATGGTTATAACAATGTTTCTATTCATAATTGATAAAACCTGGGAGGTTATCAAGGTAGTGAATCCCAATGCAGGTGCATTGTGTACAAGCTAGCCAACAAATATTCAAATTCTCAAAGAAGAGGATGGCATTACAGATGCACATGAAGAATGAAGAAGCAACATAGGAGTCTAAGGATGCTAGGTGGGACACATATCCACATTTATTTTGATTTTTTTTTTTTATGTATAAACAATAAAAAACTAAAAAAAATTTGTCGTTATTGTATATAGTGATGATATGCACTAAGGATGGTGAAAAATCTAAGGGGAGGGGAATGTAAAACCCCATTTTTTTCCGGATTCAATATTATGTATAAGATGAACGACTAAAAGTTGAATGATGTAATATGCAAGATTGTACATTGAAGGATAATATAAAAAATGCATCACAGGTTGTAGAAGAGAAGGACCAAAGAATGGGGGCTATGTCTCCACAAGGGGGATTAAGTAAGCTAAGGAAAAAGACCTTAGTAAGTGACTTAACCCAAAGTCCTTGTAAATTTAATTATGTCCTTTGATTATTAATTAATCTGTGTTTTATTAATCCTTGGGGGTTAATGCATGAAGAAGGTATATGGGTATCTGTAAGGACATGTGGCTCCTTCATGCCATGCAAAACTTAAGTTATACCTTTTTTCCATGCAAGTGAACTATCATTTGGTTGAGGGTTTTGAGAAAAGAGTTTGAATGTTTGGGTGTTGTTCCAATTAACAAAGAGTTTGAACTATCAGGAGTTTGAATTACCCTGCGAGCTATTATCCTATAGGAGGAAATCATGAGACTTATCCCTGAGTGAACTTCCTTGAGCACACTGTAATTGAATTATGGAAATCTACTACCATAAATTATGTGAGAATTGTGGTTGTATGGAAGATAATTGTTGCCATTAAGAAATTTGCTACAATTGATAATCCTTGGAATCCCAACTATGAGATTTCCTGAACAACCTACCCCTAGAGGGAAGTGGGATAGCATGAGCCACATAGAAGCAATGATGGGGATCTCATTCCTTTGCTTGTGTAGGTTGATGGGGAAGAAGGTTGTGGATTGGGATTGTTGTAAGTGTAAATATTGACTGTGAACCTAGGAATTGGGCTATGAGAAGAAAATTAGAGCAAGCCATAGGAAGAGTTCACCCTTGTGGATTCATAGCCTCAGCTTGGGGATGGTCTTTATTACAGAGAAAATTGGTGCAGTAGGCAGCCTATGTTTGGGTGAAATGTCTTTCTGCTGCATCTAATTGGTGAACAATTTCCATACAGATAAGTGTTCACGAGTATGTGTGAATTGTGTTGAGTTAATGCTGAAATATTATGGTTTATATCATGGTTTGAATTAATTTCCAATTTGTTTAGTTTTGAGTACCTATAATAGCCTGCATTTATGATTACGGTCTCATGGAAAATTGAATGGTTTCATTATGTTGCATAAATCTGTATTGTCATGCTTGCATATGGTAATTAGTTAATAACATAACTATGAGACATGGTATTAGAGCAAAAATTAGTGTGAATTTTGGTGGTTAAAAGGGTACCCCATATCCTCAAAGTGCAGAGAGGGTATTGGGTGTGTTACACTAATCAAATGCCCCTCTTGTGAAGGCATGCTAGCCCACAAGGGTAAAACATGTCACATTGGTGGATTCAAACTCAGTAGAGCCAATAATACTATCACACTTTCACCGGCAACACAAGCCCTCTTTGACATCTCGTGTTTATTATGATGTGTGTATACATTTATAAAATGTTATATCGTATAAGATTGCAATTTGAGGGGTCTGTCCACTGTTCCTAATATGTAATTAAAATTGCAATATAACAACATGGATTTATAGCTCCAATTTGCAGAGGAACATGATTGTGGCAGGTCTTAAATGAACAATTTAGTTAATATTTTAAGATATTAACGTTTGAAAATGACTTAGATGTTTAAAGAAGTTGGAAGGGACGTTTGAAGGTTTGAGTGGTCAATGGTGGGCTAAGTAACAGGTCCGTATCTTGCGTGTTGGACATGTGACATACTAGGACACATGCCCTAGACATGTCCCAACATGTCTGACACATGTTGTGGAAGAAAAAGACTCACGGGTTCTCTAAAAACAAATTTTCATTTGTTTTTTGTCATTTTCAACTATAAGAAGAAACTGTCATGGTTTGTTAGTGTGCATGTGAAGGGTAAAATTGAGATTTGAATGGATTCCAAGTGCTTTCAAGTTGGATTAGCAAACCAAATTTCTTATTTTTTCCAACATAAACCTTTTTTTAACTCATTCTATAGAAATAACGACTCAATTTACGGTTCTAGTATCTACTCTATTTTGTATTTTACATTGGCATTCCCAACTGTAGTATGAGCGACTCAATGTCTACTTAATACATTTTGATTTTAATGACTTAATGAGAAAACTGCAATTTATGGTTCTAATTTCGCATGCCTTTGTTATTTGATCATCATTGATGTAGTAACTAGTTGTATCATGTATGCTGTATAAATATTTTGTAAATGTTATAGTTTAAAAAAAAAAAAAAAAATTGATCTTTATAACTATATTTCATTTTTTTAATTTATAATTTGTAATTTTTTTAATATATATAAAAAGAGTCCTCCCTATCCTATATCTAGGATGAACGTGTCTTGGACACTCACATTTCCATGTCCTCCGTCATATGACTTAGACGGTGGGAATAGTGGAGGTGTCACAAAAACTTTGGTATTTGCAACGAGTTCAGGGGCTTAACCTCTATTAATAGCCATTCATGCGATTTTTTTACGGGAATGCTTTTTTGGCACATTAGGGATAGGATTTCTGGCAGAACTTGAATTTCAGAGTGAATGGCAGGTTGAATTTTAGAAATTCGATTCAAATTTTATCAATATGCTAACCAAATCAAATCTGGATTTGGGCAGAAATTCGCCCGAATTGAATTTTTGGCCTTTCCATACGAGCATGCCTAATTCCGCCGAATTATGCTACTATGCTGTAAATGATGTAATGCGCGATGAGATAGGTGAGAGAGTGGTATACATATTTTGCACATGCATAGCCTATTTACAGTTAAGCCTATTTACAGTTAAATCCATTGTTGTAACCACTACAGCATTATTAATCATATTTGGAATTTATTATTCTCTCTATTATTATTATTATTAATCATATTTGGAATTTATTATTATGATGTGTGTATACATTTATAAAAGCTTATTGTGACCTAGATAAAGGACTTAACTTTAGCACAATGTCTTCTGTAAGGGATTGACTCTTCATTGTGTCATTTATTCTTTTGTATCATTCTGATGTATTTATCAACAGCCATGGTAAACACTGAATGGCACCCATTTTGCTTCATGCCACATTAAGAAGAAAACCTGAATCCACTTTCATTATGTGGATATTATGTTGATAAGAGTTGGGAAGATATTTATGAGGATGGGGTGGGAAATAATAGAAAAAATATATCTATATTTTTTTATATTATTGCCCACCCTACCCTGAGGTGCATAGGTATCTATGATAGTGGGGATGGGGAAATAATAGAGAAAATATATCTATGTTTTCTCTATTATTCCCCCACCATGAAAGTGCATAGGTTGAAACATTGAGCCATGCTGAATGCACCACATTAAGATGTTGAGCATAACATACATTATTAAAATATTATTTGTATTCAGATGGATTACATCATGAAATGCTCTATACCATCATAAAACATCAACAGCACGAGCTTAAGTATATTGCCAGGAAAATAGGTTTCTAATAAAATGTTGCAATTTGCAACATATTACTACAATGAAACTACAATCAACGATGAAATTTTCTGTTCAAAGTCTTGGCTGTTGATAGTTGTTCTTGAGCTACACATTGGTCAGTCAAACTTTTCCATCCCTATTAGCATAGTTGGGTTTGGCTGTATCCACATTCCTTCTCTGGTTTAATGTGCTCATAATTCCATGGACTAATATGCTATATGAATAATTGTCGATCACTGGTTAATATCATGTCATAACTACACGGTAGGGTTAATGCCCCCATAAGAGTTGTAACACCTTCGAACCTGCTCAAAGCAATCTGTTGTTCACGACTTGAGTCTTGGACTACACCTTGGGAACTGCCATTTTTTTTAAAGAAAAAGGAATGTAGTTATTTGGTAACCAATTTTCTTACTATGTTCTGAGAAGGAAAAAAGATAGAAAATACAAGAATTGAAACAGACAGAATCCTGCACAATTAAAATTATAGAATCTACACAATGATGAGAAAGACTATTACATAAGATGATATTACCTTGGTTTCCTAATGAATGTTAAATGAACACTTTTCAGGACTCTGTTAGTCAAAGATTTGCTCTCCTGTAGAGAAAGTATTCCATATTACCGTGCCAACAAGGTACAAGATAACTGCCACTCTGAATACATCGTCCCAAGAACCTGCACAACCAAAATATGAATAGTTGAAATTTCAAAAGGATACCAGTTACACAGCAAAAAGTTTGCAAGGTTTTACAGTCAAGAAACATGTGCATGCTGTTTTATCTTAATGATGACCAAAGTGTTAATTTGGAAATTCATCTCGAATGTCTAAAAGTGTTAAACACAATAAAATACAAACCATGCTGTAGAATATATCCAGTTCCTGCAGTACCAACAACACCAGCTAGAACTCCTGCAGTGTTTGACATGCCCAGCAATACCCCCTGCATATAGATATTTATATTAATGTAGCATCATTATAGGTTTCAAAGCTTCCATGACTAGCACTAGTAACACCTGCTCATAGATTGTAGCAAATATGAAAGTGTCCCATAAATGAAATAACATGGGGCAATAACCATGTAGTTGTGCAGCCCAGAGAAGCCAAAGTTACAAGGCATTAAAATCTAATTCCTAGAAAATGATGTTAAATGCAGTGCAAGTCTATGTGGTACCACTAATGTTTAGGGAATAATTCTGCAATTGGACTCCTGAGAGTACCCTCATTTCAATTTTAAATGCCCTCTTTATTATGAGATTCATGGTGGATATCGTTGTTTGTTTGGAGTTTCACATGACTCCTTGAGGACTTTTGTATAGTACGAGGACCCAAGATGTCTTGCCTTGTTTCTTCCCGAGATCGTACATGTTTGGTAGAACATCCTCAGAGGCAGGTCTTACCTTATCAGCAGCCCCAGGCTTATGAATTCCTACTTTCAGCCTCTAGACGGTTATTGCTATAAGAGGCAATATGGTCAGGTTTCCACTACAAGGTTGGTTAGGCAGCATAGATGTTATGAACATAAATATACATATAAATAGATATTCATAACATAATAATTAATTAATAAATAATAACTATTAATTATGAAAGGACATGTCTCAAATGACATGACTATTGGTTAAGGGCACCCCTGCGTGGGTATATAAACGAGCCCTTATTCTCAATTGTATATCATCTTATCTTATCTATTCATATATTTTATACATTTTCCTACATGGATTATTTTGTTATATTCCAAGTATTTTGGACAATTCTTGTGTGAGCGAACTTTGTTCGTCTCATTTGGTATCAGAGCTTTGTTTTTCTGATCTTGGCCTTTGGCCACTAAATTTTTATCAGACCTTGTCTGATCCGGCTTTTGGCCAACCCCTATATTATCAGAGTTTCTCTGATTTTCCAGGTCTTTGACCATAATTAGGCTTTTGGCCATTCTCAGAATTTTATTGAAGAAATTTCCATTGTAAATTTAAAAACATAACTTGAATTATCCTATACAATATATATAAAAAAATAAAAATATATAGCACTCATTATCCATACATACTACGTCTGCCTCCATTCAACAAGTTAGAATAAGTATTATGTCCAGCCCTTGAAGCAATTATAGTGCATACAAATCGTGATACCAACAAATCGGGTTAAGGAGGAACCACAATCAATCAGAACCGTGGACACTGATATGAGCATTGCTATCGGTTACAATCCGCTGTTAATTTCATTTCCATACTATCTTTACTAGGCACGAGTACCTTTAGCATTTAATTTGGTGGTCACAGGAATTAAACCCAAACTAGCTAGGTTTTCGTGGTCGGTATAGGCCTGTTATCAAGCACTGAATCAATTCAAACGACACAAAACGAACCATCGATTGGTCGTGACCCTATCTCGCGAGGCTTCCGGTATTGAGTCCTGACATTTGGGGAAACCAGGTCGTGATTAGAGTTAAAGTCATATCAGTGCACACAAATTATCTCTGAATCGGTCTGTTTAGAAATCGTGCCATTTATATACACCAACAGAAATCGTTGTAATCACAACTATCATAGTCGTTGAATTCGAGGCCCTCTCAATAATCGCCCATAGTCACTGAAAAAAAATTAAAAATGAGTCATACAGGTTGAATTCTGGGCCCCTGGCAATAACCACCATTTAAGGGATTGAAACATTGCTTGCTGTAGAATTCGCTGGTGGAGAAAAGTCGTGAACCGTAACAAGCAATCACGCATGTTCACTCTATTGGAAGGTTAACCAAAGTTCTAATTATTATAAGTCAACCACCGTGGAAAAGAATCGCGAATATCGGCTCCATTGGAACATACGAACTAGGTCAACCTCACGAGTTTCATTCCCATGGTATTCTTATCACCTTCCTCAAACATTGTGACTTTTAAAAAAAAAGAACTTGTGGGTTTTTAATCTGAAGTTGTGACTTTTCAAATATTAAAGCAATAACCAATTAAAGAAAGGATCCTAATTAATTTATGACATACAACTCAAAAGTATAAAAAAGTAATGAAGGATTCTAGTGGATTATTTATGGAGATATAAAGAAATCAAATACATATTATTTGATGAAAAAGTAAAATTACTTCTGAAAAAAGTGAAAAAAAAAGATATTTCAAATATTAAAGAGAAAACAGTTTGAAATTGAGAAGGAAAAATATTTTAATGGGTTAACACAAAAAGATAATTGTTATTGTTATCGCACAGTTTGTAGCTAGGTCAAATGGCTAGAAGATAGAGGCCAAACTGGCGTAACAGGAACCTGCCCCATCCAATGTCACCTCAATGGGGAGGTTCTTTCTATTTAGGGAGGTTAGGCCCAGGGGAGACATCCCCGGTAACCTGAGGTTTTGAAGAGGCAAAGATATAAAGGTCAAAGTAAAGAGTCCCTCCTCACAGGTTACCACCAAGATCAGATAGTCCGGCTAACAGCCAATAATGAAGTGTAGCCCCAAATGAGAACACCTGCGCGGAACAAGACAATAGCAAGACAATATATGCAGGCTATAATTCAATGGGTTAGTAGTACATATAACTATCTGATATCAATATGTAAGCAATTAAAACAATAGATATCAATGAGATCAACGTTTATCAATATAGCAGTGGAGTAATATCAATTCATCAATAAATATTGAGATGATGTAGCCAACAATGTATTTAATCAATCCCTTACTCAATAAATGCTCTTAACCATCATCTAATTGCTTATCAATGGAGAGTGTTGCGTCAAGATGGAATAACCAAGTGTGACGTCAGCCTTATTAGGGTTAGTAGTTAGCTAGGGTTTCAAATTTATAAAAGTTTCAAGAGTTGTTTGGCCACTATCACTTCTACGTTGGGGGCTGAGATCAGTGCCTAAGGGTAAATGGAGTCAATTAAAGAGAGGACGCAATGTTGAAGGGATAAAAGGCTAAGGACGAGAGGGAAGGGTTCTAAGGTGCTGCAATGGCAGGGCCCTAGAATCAAAACCCTAGGGGAAAGAGGTTCACTCCGTTGTTGCTTAAGCAAGGCCTCATGCTCTTTCCTCCTTCCTTAGGTTAAACTTGGCAAAACGACTAGCATAAAAGATAAGTCAAGACAAGAGAGTGAGGTGAGGGAGAGTGTTGCAATGGCAAGGCCCTATCACCAAACCCTAGAAGCAGGACGACCCTAGGTGTA
>SNQJ01S0027351.1:110255-120827 GCA_010110895.2 Picea sitchensis | reverse complement strand
ATGGCATAGACATAATCTCGCCCAAGGAGTAAAGAGAAATCCAAGGGGTCTTGGACTACCATGACGTCAATAAAGATAGTTTTCCCTTCCAAAGTTACAGGAAACTAAGGAAGGGTCCCTAAAGGTTGATTGGTTCTTCTGTTAAAAGCTAACAGATTTTGTGTAACCCGCGCAAGTGGAGGATAACCCAAGGCTTGCCAAGAAATAGAGGACAAAATACTAACAAATGAACCTTCATCTATCAACGTTTGAGGAACGTCTTGACCACAAACCTGCACTGTAATCTGGAAAGGACTGTGAGAGGGAAGATGAGGTCCAGTTAGCACACCCCAATCAAAACGGATGGCCTCATTACTTAGAGGGGGTTCCATGGGAGAAGGAGGAATACCCCTCGGCATGGAAGATTCTCTTTCAACAAGAAAAATGTGGGCAGTATCGGGTTTACTCTCTAGTGGGAGAGTAGGATCGATCGATGGAGAGATCAGATTGACCACTTGAGTTTCATTCAACAAGGGGAGAATGGGGTCAATAGGTGGAAACAGATCGACCGCTTGGGTATCACACTCTAACGGGAGAGTGGGGTTGACCGAGGATGGTGTCAGATCAACCACTTTGTCAACTGGTTCAACTAAGGACGTGACCATATTGACGACATGATCAACTGGATTAACCGGTGAAGGGACCGGAGTGATCATTCCATCAACTATAAGTGGGTTGAGAGAAATCTTACGGTAAGCAACTGGAAGTTGAGGCTGCGAAACAGTCATGTCTTCCAGTAATTTTGAGGCTTCGTCCATTTGAGAACAAAGGTGAGTGAGATGACTCCCTTTGCATAACATACACGGGAACATGACTCTACTTTTCTTCTTCCCAATCGTATCATGACTTGTTGACGGGGGGTTGTCAACATGTTGTTCAGAGGCTAACGACGTGGGTTGGCAAGGATGTGTAGACCATACTTCTATAACCTTGGGTAGACCAGGTCAATCCTTAGGAAGATGGCTACCCTTACAAAGCCTGCAAGGGTACTTGGGCTTACGAGGTGTTTGGTTGATCTTGACATCATCAACACTCCCAGCACGATTAACTATAACTGGTTGCTTTCCAACATGTGTAGCAGTGGTTGGAAGCTTTGACCCTTGTTTATATTTCTTATTCTTCCTTTTCTTATTCTTCTTATTCATTGAGTTACTAGCTTCAGAACTTTCACTCGACGAAGAAGATGGAACATAAGGCGACCTTACAAGTGAAGAAGGCGAAGAATACCTTACTGGTGAAGAAGGTAAAGGATCAACATGAGGTTGATGTTCTTGTGGGGAAGTGCTTACGACCAAAGCACTTACTGCATTTGATATTACCTGAGTAGAAAACAACCATACCGGTAATCCAATCGTGAGACCTGGAAGGCTCAAAGTAGCAATGTGAGGAGGACCAATTTTTCCATAAGAAGAAAAAATGAAAGGTTCCCCTGGAGCAGAGGTTCCTTCATTGGTCATTTCGGGAACTGACGCCATTAAATAAATCCAACCTAGAGTCTGCTAGAGAAAATAAACAACACACGCTAAAAATCTAGGAAGCAATCAAACAAACAAAACCTTCTCACAATGAACACACTAGTTGGTGATGAAATCCAACGTCGTGGGAACAATGTAAGAAGGGGCTGAGATAGAGCGGGTGGAAAAGTTATGTTGACGGCCTGCTTAACGGACTTACACCCTGGTGCAAGCTTCCACACATAATCGTGGGTATACCCTCCAAGGAGCCCGAGTGAGTTTGGCCAATGTCAATTCCAGGTACCGTGAAGACTTTCCCCTCCACAGTCACCTTGTGTAAAGACCCTAAAGAGATAGGGCACTAAGGTTACCACTGACAACAATAAATCCTTGGGGGACAGTTGACAGTCCGATCCACATGCAAGGGCAGGGTATCTAGCCCGAAATCAACTTGAGAGGCTTACACTCATCATTGTGGGTATACCTTCAAGTGACCCCCGTAATACGTGCAATCTCTACACCAAGACCAACAAAGCAGGGTGAGTAACTCTGCCAGTCTCAATGCGACCTCGTGATTAACCCTTGTGTTAGAAGGGCTTCCCAGGACAAAATGTAATAAGCGGATTTAACCGCTCCCTAACTCAAGATTCTATGTTTGTTTGCAACTTTGGAAAGTTATCTTTCACACCTATTCCAAATCCCTACGACTAATCTAATGTAGGTTTGCTACCAGAGAAGATAAAAAGGTCTAATCAATTTTTATAAGCGTTTTATTTTACGGCTGTTGTTACTCAAAAGGAAAATGGCGTGGACAATATGGTGTTTTGACCGACTCGAAAATTATGCAAAGATATGAAGATGCAATTTTTTCATTTCTATGAAAGCTATGCTATGAGAAGGAGAAAACATTTATCATTCCCATATGTACGATATCCCAAAATATATTAAACTCATCAATATCAAGATTCTCAAGAAATGAGAAAAAAAGGGGTACTGAATGCCAATGCACGATTCATGCCCCACCCGGCCATGAGGGGGAATTTTTTTCATAATTTAAGATAAAAAAACGCTAAGAATCATGCAATTTCGCTACTTGAAATGCAAGGATGCCCCCAATCTAATATAAAGCAATAAATTAAATCTTTTTGTTTCAAAAATTTCACTAAAAGCAATAATGAACTTTCTTAAAACAAAGAAACCCAAACTAGTCTTTTCAATTGCATGAAGAAAGTGATCTTTCAAATCAATAAGAAAATGAGAAAAAACCAAGAAATCAACTTTCAACCAATCACTGGTTCTTAACTAATCAAACACACTAAGATTATGAAGTCAGAGAGAATGGTTTTGCTAAGAAAACTCAAGAAGCGAAAGTCAAGACAAAATTGACAAGAAGAGCCTTGAAATCCTAAGACTATTCATGCACGCAAACGAAGACAAGAAAGACATCAATAACTGGTCCAAGAAACTTTTATGAGGCACCTAGACTGATCTGGGCAGTTGAAGATGCCAAAACTCAAATCCAAAAATTTGAAAAAATGGGTTCGCAGGCTGGCAATACTACACAGTGCGAGAATTATGCATTCTCGCAAGTGACCCTTGAGCAAGGTGAGAGAACCTCGCACTGCAACCTAAAGGCAGAGTGCGAACTCTGTGGATCCTCGCAGGCTACAGTGAAGTGCAGTGCAAGAACCTCTGAAACTAGTCAAATTTTGGGAAAATGAAGCAAAAATTGAAAAGGCCTCTTTCCCTAGATTCTAACCATTGAATTAAATAGGAGGCAAGAACAAAGAACATACCTTATTATCGCTTCCTTTGGTCTTTTTTTCTCCCGCTTCGCTCCAGTGCTCTCATACAGTCAAGACCAAAACAATACAAACCAACTAAAGTGAAGAAAGTACAATCTATTCAACAGTGAATCTATGTATATGATTAAGGAGTTATACAATAAAGTGGAATTAGCTTTATGGGAAAAGGACATATTACTGTATCATATTGATGGAAAGTAAAGATTACAACCTAAGCCTTGATGTCGCAAACTTCCTTTCGATGGCCCTTGGCTCTGACACACACACTTTCTCACTTGCATGAAGAAGATCAACCACTTTTGATAAATTTGTTGGAGTTCTTAGATGTTGTAGCATCAGTCCTTCACACAATCTTTCACCAATCCTCCAATGAATCTTGCTTAACCTTGTTTTCTTCTTTGCTTAACCTTTTCCATGAGAATTCCCTCAATATATAGGAGAGAATTAATTAGTTACTTGGATAAGAATGATCCCAAAATATCAGGGAATCCAGTACTAGGATAACCATTCGAATGCCATCTCATCCTTCTAGAAGATTCCTTTTAGAAGCATCAAGAATTCATCTTTTTCCTTGCTTTAGAAAGAGTTCTCACCCTAGCAATTCAACACAGTGCGAACTTCTCGCACCCTAGCTTAAGGCAGCCTGCGAGAATCATGCATTCTCGCAGGCAAATATACTAGCAGCCTGCGAATAGTCCTCAAAAATGTGATTTCTGGAAAGAGATGAAGGTAACCTTTCTCAGGAGAAAGTTCTAATGAAGAGCCTGAATACACCATCATCAATTCATCATCATGATGACCAAAATGATGGGTAATAGGGGGATTTTCTCCTACCATAGGGATATTGTGTGGAGGATAACTTGGAGGAGAAGGAGCTCGAAAAGGAGATACTGGGGATGAGCTTCTAAGGGGAGTGGGAAACAATAGGGGATTTAGGGAGAAGGCTAGTGAGCTTAAGTCGGCTGATGTTTCCCTTTGCGCAGAAGTAGCAACAGTAACAAGAGGAGGAGCGGTAAAGCTATGAGTGGGGAAATCTTCTATGGTCCTAGGTCTACGCCAAGGTATAGTTTCAGGGGAGAGGGGAGTGACAAGGATTTCTCCCTCCAATCCTAGACCAGGGGGGAAACCTCAATAGGAACACTTCTGAAATTCAGGAAACGGGAGACCTCAGAAAGCGGTCTGCTAGGAAACTGAGGAGGAGAAAATGGGGTTCTTACAGAAGGAGATGGTGGATTACCTGTTTCGGTGGCAACAGCTTGTCCTTCAGAGACCTTTCCTTTTCCGAGAACCACCTCCCAATTAGTTTCAGGTGTAGCTAGAGGCAGCTATGGATGGGACCACATGTGTCTGCCTCTGAAATCCACAATTGACATGGCAGGTTCGCCACAGTAGATTCATCACAATGGAGTTTCCAGGTGCACAATAGCAATCTTCAAAGGCTCTGATACCCGATGCACCTTCAGAATCAGAGGTTCAATGTCGTTTAATATCGGGGAAAATTTTCAACTTCGTCCAAGGTAGCGGTGCCAGAAATGTTGGCGACGAAAGTCACCCCTGGATTGTAGCAGTAGCAGAGCCCAACGCCCATCAGTTTATGTCACGATTTGTTTCATGGGGTGATCAAATGGAAGTTAACTCATAACGATGTGGTTCTAACTCCGAAACTAGGCTAGGCATGCATGGGTAAGTGAGGTCTTAGATATACTCTGGACATTGAGTTGTAGTATAGTGGTGAGTAGGAGGAAGAATTGTATCAGAGAGATGCAAAGGTCTGTTGTCAACATCAGGTTTCTAATAGACTGTAGGAGAAGGCATTTGAACGCAATATCTTCTTACATTCAAACGCAGAAAACCATAGAATACAAGAGTGCCACAATAAATCCTCTATCATAACACAACTGCAATAATTCATGTGAATCAGTCAATCATGAACTCCCTCAGTATGAAATGAAAACTAGATGCAATAAGGAAACTATCTTTCATTAAACAAGAAATCTTACATACAAATGCATAACCAGAAAGATAGAGTGCTTGTTAAAACATTACAATCGGGAGCTTTGCTCTACCATTGATAGCCCCAAAAATATCAAAACTAAGTATATATATACTCCTAAACAATTTCCCAACAGAGGACTACTGGAATTTCGGGACGACGAGTCGCTTCAATCAAATCTGGCCTACACTCCTATGTCATACGCCACCTTAATTTTGCATGGCTCGCGCCAGGGGGTAGCTGAGCCCTTAAATGATGAATTAGCGTGTGCAGGCTTCCCTGGTGTGTCGAGGACTTGGCGTGGCTTCCATGAAAAGAACCAGTATAGAATACCATCTCGGTTAGGCTTTCGGCCAGGACACCCATACATTGCAGTTAATGAGTGAGGGGATTTTTCAACCACCCTTTTTCTTCTTCATTCATTCCCAGTAGGTACCGGGATTTAGATTACGTCGAATCGGGGTCTGGAACACAGTGCCCCCTTTCTGAAACTCAATTCGATGCTTTTGGCCTCCCTTTTTTACAACACTTTCTACTTTCTCGAGTGACCACGGGCCGTGACCTTACGCCTATTTTCCAGAGTGCTTTCGACGTTTCGAGGTTCATGGATAGGAAAGAGTGGGTCTTCTTTCTTCGAAATCACAATGGGTGAAATGTCGGGAGGTCCTAACGGTCACCACACGTTCCCCCACTGATCTGACGGTTCTGAACTGATTCGGAAATACTACAGGCCCGGGTCTGAGACGTCTTCGATGCTTCACGCTTCGGGAATATGAGAGAGTAGTTCCTTACGCCTTGAAATCGCGATGGGCGAAATGTCGGGAGGACCTAATCGCACACCACGTGTTCATCCAGGATGAACAACTAAGATCACTTTCGACGCTTTGGGGCCCATCTCGTCGAATGATAAACATGAGTGCCCCTCCTTTAGGCCTGCTCCTTTGTGACCAGGCACCAAAACCATGAGCCTAATTCTGGGCATTTTCGGCGTTTCAGGATTCGGGGTTTCGAGAGGTGAAATGACGAGGTGTGCTTACCCCTCGAACTCCCGAATGCCGACGTGACACGGATGTGTGCCGCGCATCCTTTATATGAACGCCCTAGATAGTATTCACTATTATAAAGGGGGCTCCCCCCGTTTACAGGCTCGGTTGATGTGATCTGGTGCTAGGACCGTGGGCTCAGCTCCGTAGGTGCTTTCGGCATTTCGTCGATCGACGATTTTAGTTGTAAAGAATGGGAGGCTCTTTGTCTCCCAAAACACTGATCCCTGACGTGCCAACTGACTGCCACCTGTCTCAACTGGATCAAATGACCCAGATTTGCCTTGAGCTATTGGCACTATCCTTCGTGCTAAATCCCAAGCAACTTGGCAGCCCCGAAATCCCGATGCACATTGGTCCGTTTTGTAGGTGGATCTCGGTCGTTGACATCAAAACTTTGCCCGCTCGCTTGACTTGTTATCGGAAAAGAGATTCTCCCACGTTGCACTAGGGCGCTTCCCGTGTAACCTGCAGGCCTGGGTATTTTTTGGGCCCAAGACAAATAATTTCGCTAACACCAGGAAAAAGAACCTCCGACCCCTCCCCATCTCTAGTGGTTTCTAAATTACCTATTCTTCCTTATTGTGGTGAAGGAATGGCCTCTAAATTTCCTTCCTTACCCTCTGGTGGAGATTACATTACTAAAGACACTATGTTAAATTTCTCTTTGACTTGTAAGGCTAAGGCTATCGAGGCCTTGTCTCCCTTGCCCCTTACTATCTCCAACATTGACTCCAAGCCTTCTTCCACTTCAAACGATTTTAATGTGACAATCAGGAAAAAGTCTCGACCCCGTATTCCAAAGAAACCCCTTGAGGATGTTGAAGGTGGCTTGGCACAATTTGGAGCGTTATCCCCTGTTATTGTAGAACTCAATTGTTCTCTAGATCCTTTTATCCATGTCTCTTTGCATTCATATTCTAATAGAGATCCAATATCTACCCTTAGAGAAAGCCTCCAACCTCTATCATTCCCTAATTATAATCTTTTCTTTCAATCTTTGTGGGTTTGGGGGACCCACCAAAATTGTATCCCTCAAATTTATTACGAAACAGGTTAATCTTGATATTGTCTTCCTTCAAGAAACCTTGGTGGATGGTGAAAAGGCTAAAGTTTTTTTTCTTCAGTGTCTTCCAATGTGGAACTATGTCGCTCTTGACCCAAATGGTCATTCGAGTGGTTTATTGGCCGAGTGGAACCCTACATTTGTTGAGCTGTGTACAATTGGCACCAATGCAGGTATATATCTAGAGGGAATATTCAAACATTCTGCTGAAAAGGTGAAACTTATCAATTGTTATGCACCATATAAAGAAAGGGAAAGATTTTGGTATCCCCTTTTGGAGTCTGGATTGTTGAGTGAAGATGGCCTTATAGTTGTGGGCGATCTTAATTTTAATATTTATGGACGGGAGGTGTGGGGTAACTTGGCTAGAAATGACCCTCTTGCAAACTACTTTTCTAATATCCTACAAACAATTGGGTTAGTGGACCTCCAACTAATCCAATTGTCTCCTACATGGAGGAATGGCATAGATGGAGAAACATGTATCTTAAAAACATTAGACCGGTTCCTCATTGATAAAACCCTCCTCAATAGTCATTGTAAAACCAAAACCTGGACTATAAACTCCACCATATCGGATCACAATCCGATCTTCCTAAAAATTGAGAAGTATTCTCTTAAATTCGCCCCTCCCTTTAAATTCAATAGCACTTGGATATCTGATCAGAATTTTACATCCCTTATTAGGAATACTTGTGAATCTATGGAAAATTGGTCGGATATATCCTCTATCCATCTGTTGTGCACAAAATTGAGAAACTTGAAAAAAAATTCCATTCTTTGGTAGACAAATAAAAAGAAACAACTCCACTCAGAACTTCTTCACATCGAACAAATTATGTCAGAGATTTTCAAGAATTGTACGTCTTAGGTGTTTGAGCAGGAAGAGTTGAACATCCTTAGGTACCTTAAACAAAGGAAGGATAAGATTATATAAATAGAATAATCCACATGGAGGCTCAGAATTCGGGCAATTTGGATTGAAAAGGGTGAAAAAAATACAAAATTCTTTCATAAATTCACTTCTCAAAGATGATGTCAAAATACAATTTGGGATATAGCTGACGAGGAAGGAAACTACAAATATACAGAAAAATATATTAAGGAGATTACATATAAACATTTCAAATCCCAGATCAGTGCAATAGAGGCAATGGACACTTGCAATCAGATTAAAGTACTCGAGGATGTGCCCAGGTTCTTCAATGATGCAAAAAGAGATGAGATAGGTAAACTAGTCACTTTAGAGGAAGTTGAGGAAATTGTTAGTAGAATGACAAAGAATAAAATCCTTGGCCCGGATGGGTGGACACAATAACTCTTCCAGACTTTCTTTGACATTATGGGGGAGGATCTTCTCAGGGAATTTTAGGAATCCGGATATTCAGGTCATATTTCGGGTGCTCTCAATGCTACTTTGTTAACCCTAATTCCTAAGGTGAGAAATCTAGAATACTTCCATGATTTCAGTCCTATATCCCTCTGTAATTTTTTTTTATAAAGTTATATCTAAGGTCATTTCCTTCCGACTGAAATACAAACTAGCCTCATGCATCTCCTCCGAATAGTTTGGCTTCCTTAAAGATAGATTGATTTTTGATGCTCTGGGGATATCCCAAGAGTGTTTACACACTTCTAAGTCAAATAAGTTAATTTCAATTAAACTTAAGTTGGAATTAAAGAAGGCATATGACAAAGTGAGTTGGCAATTTCTGAGGTTATTACTAATTCAAATTGGATTAAAATGGGAGGTTGCTCAATGGATTATGGCTTATGTAACAAATGTAAACATGGCAGTTTTGATAAATGTTTCCCCTACGAAATTCTTTAAGAGTTATCGAGGTGTACGACAGGGGTTCCCTCTCTCCCCATTGTTGTTCCTTTTGGTTGTCGAGTGTTTTAGCAGACTAATGAAAAAGGTTGTGGAAGCAAGGACATTGCATGGCATCAAATTAGCTTTTGAGACTATCATCTCTCATCATTTTTTTGTCGACAATGTTCTCATATTAGGAATTGAAAATTTTGAGGATTGGATGGCGTTTCAATCTATTTCAACAAAAAAAATTCTAGCCACATGTATGGATGTTGATTTCCAAAAGTCATGATTCCTTGCACAAAATATTGATTCAAGTCTGGAGCAAAAGTTGCGGTCAACATTTAATATACGGATTATTAGTATTGACGAAGGTATGAAATACTTGGGTTTTTATTTAAAACCTAACAATTACAGAGTGGCATATTGGAAATGGATGATTCAAAAAGTTGAGAAGAGAATTGGAAAATGTTCCTTCCATTGGCTCTCCATGGGAGGTAAGCTTATTTTAGAAAAATATGTGTTACAAAGCCTTCCTGTGTACTGGCTTAGTCTTGTCAAGATTCCTTCCTCCATCCTCCATGGGATCCAACAGATCATCGTTAAATTCATTTGGAGAGGTGCTAGAAAATATACAGGCTTCCACTTAACCAAATGGCAAAAGATCGCTAAGCCAAAGGAATATGGTGGTTTGGGTATTCGTAATCTATATTGGTTCGCTCAGTCTTTAGATGATAAGTCATGATGGAGAGGGCTATTTGGAAAAGGATTATGGAAATCATTGATAAAAGATAAATACCTTAAAGGTATCGACTTGACTTCTTGGTTGTGCAAAAATGAATGTAAGTTCTTGGTAGCCTCTATCATATGGAAAAATTTCATGAACTCTCTACCTCTTTTTAACAGGCGGCTGGCTTGGTCGATAGGATGTGGTAAACAGGTCATTCTTCGGTTAGATCCTTTCATTGGAGGTAATATTTCTTTCAGTCTCTTAGGTCCTCTAATACATCATATAAATAATTTGCATATATTCTCTTTATCACAGGAGGCTATTCCAAATGGTGTTGGAACTAATCAATGATGGCTTGAGGCTAATCACCTTGGTCTGTCGAGTGAGATGGCTACAGAGTGGAAAAAATTTCTCATTATGTTGTGAAGCAGTGGAATCTCTCTTAATAATTCAAGAGATAAGCTTGTTTGTTCATGGAACAAAGCAAAGGGTTCTATAACTTCCAATTTAGCATACCAATCTTTATCATATATTAATCTCTTGGATTATAATAGATGGTGGTATAAGGATATTTGGGAAGTAAATATCCCAGGTAAAATTATTTGTTTAATGTGGCTTTGTTTGATGGA